>ONZK01006063.1:2666-13263 GCA_900322385.1 Pharnaceum exiguum
TAAAATTGAGTTTTCAATGCAAAAATCATAAAGTTTCTTTTTTATCGGTGTCTTCAATTGAGCAGTATTTTTGCAGAAGCGCCTTATAAAGTTTTGAAGAATGTTTGGCTCTAATATTGATCTTGACATTAAGAATTTGAGAATAAAGCACCAATGGCACCCTCTACTGGAGAGTTTTTTTTTTTAGAGAGGAGGGAGAAGGGAGAGAAAGGTTTTTTTTCTTCTAAACACAAGCTAAGTAACAACTATTACATTTACTCTGGTGTATATATGTCACACAAATGCTTACCTATATTGTAATTTTTTTAAGGGACCTATATTGAAAATATTTTTAAGAGAAAGAAGGAATATGAAAAATATGAAATTGAGCAATTTTACATTGCAATTCTTACTATTATAAGAAATTAGTAAATGGAAGGATTTAGAGGAGTCAGTCTACAACAACCGTATGGGCACCCATGTGTTTTTATTTTTTAAAATACCCCTCCTTCATTTTCATTCTCTCTCATCACAACCTCTCCTCCATCCACATAACTCTCACCCTTATCCATTGTACTTCTCCTCCCTCCATAATCGCCACCCCTATTATCTTTCATGACCAACTACTACTCCCTCACTAATCACCACCAAGTATTCTTTCTCCTCACAAAAACGAGGGATCACAAAATGCGCTTATATGGTGACAAATTAAAATTAGGGTCACATATTGTGCTTAAAAGAGGTCAAGTGCCTACAAAGTTGAAAGAATTATCTTCCATCTTTCAACTTTAGGTGATTATGAACTATAGCAAAATGGCTATAAAAACCTTCCGGCACTTCTTATTTTTGGTGAAGTTGTTGGAAATAAATACTTCAATGCATCAATGGGTCAATCTCGGAAACAACCTCTCTATTTAACAAAACAGAGGTATGGTTGTGTACATCCTGACCACGAGCACCACTAGCACCCCCATTGA
Source organism: Pharnaceum exiguum (assembly GCA_900322385.1). Taxonomy (NCBI): domain Eukaryota; kingdom Viridiplantae; phylum Streptophyta; class Magnoliopsida; order Caryophyllales; family Molluginaceae; genus Pharnaceum; species Pharnaceum exiguum. The sequence goes on from ONZK01006063.1 coordinate 3,623, forward strand.
ATGGGGATTTGCACTCGGTTGTTTTTGTATTGTGCTTAAAAGGGTCATAAATGAAACTCAAGGGGTCATAAATTTGGTCTTGGCGTGGATGGAGCGAGGTGAGACGAGTGATTGGATGCAGTGGCATCTATGGGTGATTGATAGTGGTGGGTTGATGACCCCGAAAAGGGGAAGTTATGCTGGTGAAGGTGGAGAGAGAATGTGTGTGGTTGAGTTTTGTTGTAGGCAAGATTGGGTTTAGATGTAAGAGAGAGATTTATTGGGGTTTTGATTAGTGGGTGTGGGGAGGGATGATGGCGGTGGCAGTGGTGGAGTTAGGCGTCGATGGGAAGTAGTGCTTGGTGGAAGTAGTTGTGGATGAATAGAGTGAGATTGAGGTTGGTTAGGGAGGATAGACTAGAGAGGATGTGAAATTGGATCTTTTTTCTTCTGTTTTTCTTTTTATTTTCGAATTGGGTTGCATCAAGTATGGTATATAACCGGTTTCTAGGGGAGAATTAGTGGATTTAGAGCCCCTCATGGCCTCATCCCGATCGCGCTGTTACTTTTACGTATAGATAAGGGCTTGCCTGGATTGGTAGTGATATGGGAGGAATGATTATTGGAGTACTGATTACTGGAGTACCTAACTCTTTAATAGTAAGTAAGAGTTAGGTACAGAAGAAATAATTCCCTCTGAATGATTTCTCCCAAAACACAGCAACTCATTGCCCCCTTTCTTCCCATCAGAATTATTTCCCCTCCCAATCCCACACTCTCTCTCCTTCCAACCTTTTCAAACACCTCCTCCATCCTCCCTAATCTATGTCAGCTTTTACCACCCAACCAAACCAAAGGAAAAGTTACTCCGCCTCGAAAGATTTTAAGAGGTAATTATTACTCCTGATTCATCTCCCCCAAATTCATTGCAACTAATCCAGGCATGGCTTAAGGTAAAGAATTTATTTAGCTATATAACACAGCAGCTTTTTTCATTACAAATTTGATGTTTTATATAGGTTGGTTAAATAGTATTAAAAGACATAAACTTCCAAAAACATCCTAAACTCATGTGCACCTCGCTCGTGTCACTCGATCAACACTTGCCAATTATTGTCATTATTATTTGAGAAAATTGTACGGAACTACCTAATGAAACATCACTTTTGTAAAGAACTACCTAATGAATTTTTTTTGTATGAAACTACCTAATCATCAGGACAACTTGGTTAAGGACTACCAAATTACTTAAAATTCCGAAAATACCCTTACTAAAGCATATGCCCCTCATATGCCTCTAATTTGCACACCCATTTTCACTCTTTCTTTTCCTTTCTCCTTTTCTTTTACCTTGTTTTTTTCCTTGTTTTTTCTTTTTTCTTTATTTTCTCCTTACCCATCTACCTCCACTGCTCCTTAATCTCGAAATATTCCTCCCCTCCTCCACTCTCTGTCCTCTTGCACACTCTCTCCTCTTTCACAAGTAACATATAATCCAACCGCCGTCATTGATCATTGAACCCACCACAAAACCCCTAAATACACTCTCCAATCCCCACAAACCATTGTCTTACCGTCCCACCACCCCCATCATTCATAATCATTCTATGTTTATTGTAGCTTTTAAATGAGCAATAATACCGTAAGTAATCAACATCTATTAATTCTGTAAAATTATGAAATTACAAGGTATTTCTTTTTTATTATTATTATTTTCGTTTGTGGCATTAATCGGTGACGGCGATGATATTGACAGTGGTGGTGGTGGTAGCGAGAAGGTTGGGTTATAAATCATGGAAGCATCTTGTTATCTTTGTTTGCTAGGTAAGGAGAATAAAAAGTCTGGATTAGTTAGGGAGAAGGTGATGATTGTTGACTTGTTGTGGTGACATTGGGACTTCCGTAAGGCAGCAATGAACTAGCTAGGGGTGGGGAAGGCTCGCGAAATTGACTAGGAGCGATTCTGGCGATGGTGGGTAAGGGAGTTAGCTCGCGGAGGTTGACTCGTCGTGATTGGGTTTGGTTTGGGAGTCGTCATTGTTGGCTTTGGGTGGACTAGACGTTGTCATGTTGATGTTGTTAGAAACAGAAGGGCTGTTTTGGTTGCCGGTAAGTTGAGGGAGAGCAGATAGATTGGGATTATTGGCAGAATGACAGTGGTGAATGAAAGTTAAGAAAAAGAAAGGAAAATGAAATGAAAAATAATACAAAACAATTAAAAAATTGGAGAAACAATTAAATAGTATAAAAAAATTAATTTTAATTTCTTATAGACCAGGTGAACGTTTTTTTTGGAGGGGGGAGTTAAATTTAAAAGAAAAAGGGAAGGAAATATGTGAGTGGAGTGTAAGGAGTGAAAATAGGTGTGCAAAGAGGAGTATTGTGAGGGTCACATGCTTTCATTAAGGGAATTTTCGGAATTTCATGTGATTTGGTAGTCCTTGACCAAGTTGACCTGATCCTTAGGTAGTTTCATACAAAAAAGTTTTCATCAGATAGTTTTTTACAAAGTGATGTTTCATTAGGTAGTTCCGTACAATTTTCTCTTATTATTTTTATTTTTTCACTTGAACTGTCAGTTTAAATTTCTCTCAAACAAAACATAAGTAAGTTTGAAGTGTTCCGTTTGCTTTACTTGAATTATGAAGAGGTGCTTAGAACTCGTTTGGTAGAGGGGATTAAGGAGATGGGATTGGGAGTGTGCAGGGGCGGAACCAGAAAATAATATTGAGGAGGGCGATAAAGAATTGAAGTAAAAAAAATTATGCTAGAAGTAGGAGTTGAACCCTTGTCTATGGGGAAGTAAGGTATAAAAATGACCACTTGAGCTAAATAATCTTATGTCTAATTGGTGTTAGACTAAAGTTTTATACAAATTCTGAAACATGGGGGGAGCCGTGGCACCCGCCGATCCCCCTAGTTCTGCCTCTGGGAGTATGGGTTAAGTTTTTACTAGTCCCATCTTTGGTTAGAGGGATGAAGATTAAGAGATGGATAGTGATTGGGATTACATGACTCCTAATCCCACTATTCTTATCTCAGGGAGGGGAATGTATTATGAGAGAGATTTTTATTTTTTAACTAAAACTTATCCAATCAAATGTAACAAATAAAGGATAACTGTATTCCCTCCTTTAATCACAATCCCCATTTTTATCCCAGACCCATTTAATAATCGCAATAATCATACTCAACCTCTCTACCGAACAAGCCGTTAGCATTGTGTAGATAGCATTTGATATTATGTGTTTAACATGGTAGCCAAAGTTTGTGAAGTAATGAATGTCAATTTATTTGAGCTGAATGCAACAACAACAACAACAATCCCAGTCTATCTCATCTCAGATGGGGTACTGAGGGAGTCTAGTTACGTAGCCTTACCCCGATTTGAAAAATCGGAAGACTATTTCCAGAATGACCCACTTATTACCTTTGTGAGAACCGCTTTTTACCTGCAACAAGAACCATTAAAAACCAATATACCCACAAAAACATTCGTACCTGCACTGAAAACTCGTTAGGAACCAATATAACCATAGAAATATAAAGTCGTGGATAGACATGAAAAACCTCAATAACGCATTAGTAATAGCACATGTACTTGAAGGAAAAACGACAAATGTCACACAAGTGCAAACACAACATTCACAACAAAAACACTAGACTCACAAAGTCCTTATAGGCTAACACTACACCCTATCCTAACAGGTCTAACACCCTACCCTAACAGTCTAATACCCTAATCCTCATTCTCCAAGAACTCCTATCTAAGGCCATGTCCTCGCTGAGTGATAGGGTAGTCATATCATGTCTAATACATTCTCTCCAGCTCTTCTACGGCCTGCCTCTCCATCTAACCCCACTCACAAACATGTTTTTGCACCTACGCACCGGTGCATCCGGGCATCTCCTCCTGACATGCCCAAACCATCGCAGCCTGGTCTCTCACATCTTCTCTACAAATTTTGCCACTCACACCATCGCCCTAACCACTTCATTTATAATCTTGTCCAGCCTAGTGAGACCGCACATCCTGCGCATCATCCGCATCTCCGCAGCTGCTAGCTTCTGGTCTTGAACCTTCTTAGTCGGCCAACATTCGGCTGCATACAACATTGCCGGGCGTACTGCAGCTCTATAAAACATTCCTTTGAGTTTAAGCGGGATCTTCTTGTCACATAGTACCCCTGAAGCGGCCCTCTACTTCATCTATTTTGCTGAGATATTAACTTGCTGTGATATCGTCATCGATCTCCCCATTACATTGCAAGTACGACCCAAGTTACGTATGTTCTTTACTTTACGGGAAAATCATGTCTAGTTGATATTAACTTATGTTCTTCAGTCCCACGTAAGAAGTTTACAATGCATATCGTCATACTTTGGCCCAACTTTTGAAGTTGAGAGTCTATTCACGTTAAATAGTTCAAAAGAGGCTTGCATTCACGAATATATATGATCTTGTAATTTCTTTTTGTTTTTGAATCTGGATAAAAATATTGTCTGAATAAACCATCTTCCAAACCAGGTGGAAAAAGACCACCATATGGGAAGTGATGCAGGCATGGGGGTGGATCGATCTTGAGGTTGGAGGAGGAGGGAGAAGTCGAGTTGAAGATGAGAAGAGGTGATGAAGAAAGGAGGCGAATGACGAACAACAACAACGAACAACGATGATTCTTTTTTTTTGTGATTTTTGATTTTAATTAATAAAATTAAATAACAAAATTTATATGGATAAAAAATGATTACTGAATAATTGTAAAGGCTAAAGCCACCTAATTACTCACTAAGCACACCTTACAAATAACCCTCAAGTTAAATGTTAGGATTTCCTTTCCAACTCTCTCTCATGAGCCTGAACTCCATTTTTGTATTTTCACAACAACATTTTTTCAAGTCTGACAAATGAGGGGCTAGGGCTCTCTTTTTATAGAAGGTTGGGACTAGGGTTTCTAAACTAAGGGAGAGGGGATTGAGACAAGTGTCTCTTACATCAACGGTCCACATAGCCGCCCTAATTTTACTACATTAAAACTCAACTAAATTATCTAAATAAAAATAAAACAAAGACATAATAAATTCTAAATTAATACAATTTCTATGAATGACTCTCTTGACTTGTGGCGTGTGTGGGAAGTAGTCAAACGATGAATTGTGACGGTCCATGCTCCTGCATCACTCTCCCCTCCTTGAAAGCCTCCATCATCACAAACATTCATCGTATCCTCGCCAAAAGATTTCAAAACATAGTCATTGAAACGTAGCCGAGATCGCAACACTCTATGGTCCTCAAAGAAGTTATGATCTTCTTTGACAAGCCAAGTGCATGTCCTCAAAGTGCCCATCAAACAATGTGGAACCCAAGCTATCTCCCAAACCCTCATATGAATCATTGCCATGATCAACTCATACGTAGTTAAAGAAGGCGGCCACAAGGGAAATACGATGGGAGGGTGCTCATCAACAATTTCAACATTCAAATTCTATGAACACAAAGAGGAAGTGTAAGAGGACTCACCCAAGTTGCAGATTATAGGAACACTCCCACGAATGGAGAAAGGATCTCGCGCATCACTCTTTACGAGCACGCTCACACATAAGCCAATATCATGGAGTTTGGGCTTGCTAGGAGATAAGGCATACAAAGAGGAAGTGTCACCCATAAGATGTGAACAATGCATTATGTCATCTAGCAAAGCATCACAACATCCAATACATGCCCAACAAATGAGTCCCTTGGCAAGCTTGTACAAGTAAGTGCTTCACATTGCTTGGGAGTCGAATGAGTCTCATTTTCTTCACATTTCTCCTCAAGGGTACTTGGTTCGACCAAAGAGAGTGGTTTCACAACCTCTCTTTCAATATGAGCTTCTAAGAACCCATCTTCTTTTGATGGAGAAACATCATCAATGAAGAACAAATCCAAGTCACTCTCACACGGGGGTGAATTTGCATATCCACATAAGGATATTTCACCAAAAGATCACTTACATCCGGTTCAACAATTATTACATCAAGGTTGACATGAACGGGCAAAACTTCGGGCTTCTTTAAGTTGGGAACATGTGTGGATTCTTTCAAGGGCTTCAAAGGCTTGGTCCTCTTTGGAAAGTATTCTTCATATAACCTCCCCTAAAGTTTTCTCCAAGAAGATAACAAGGGACAACCCATTGACACTCTTTCCTTTTGCAAGTACTTCAACCAAATTTTGGCAACATCAACAAACGAACGTTTTGCATATTCGAATTTCTCCACATCTGAGCTGATGTAATGGAACTCAAAGTACTCTTAAATATCATTTACCCACTTAATAAATCTCCATGATTCATAGGGATCTCCATAGAAAACGGGCAAACCAAAACCTTTAGGCATTGGATAAAGGAAAAATAACACCAAGCACTACACAAATGATTCTACAACTCAATGCACTTCCCACAACAAGAATCAAGCATAAACAATCCCAAATAAGGTCGCAATTTGGCCAAGCAAAACAGATGAGCACTAACAGAAACTTTGACAGAATTTCAGCGCATGATAGCTGACTTTGAATGACAATAGAATGTCCAAATACTGAAGGCCCATGCAAACTATCACCCAAATAAGATCCCTTAGTATCTCAAGAATCCAGGAAGCACAAAAGTGTTCCTTTATATGCAGCCAACCAATACAGAATCAGTCCAATATGCAGACAGTGCAGGAAACAATGACAGCAGTGCATGCTAGTTTTGAGCAGCAAAATCAGCAACTAAACTCGCCACCCAGTTGAAACATAAACCTGAATTAGCTTCCTTAATGTCTTAAGAGTACAGGGAGCACATAATTTGTATCATATACACATTTGAGTAACACAGAGCAACCCAAATTCGATGGCAGTGCAGGATGGAACAGAATAGCGAGGATGAACTTCGAGCAACAAAAATGAATATCAAAACAAGTTATCCAGATGCAACACTACCCAGATAAGTTCAAGTAACGAATTAGAAACCCAAATCAACAGAAAGTCACTAACTTTAAGAGTAAATCAACTCAGAATGAGCAGAACACCAACTACAGTTCAGACTGGAAAGCAAACAACGCAGGGTGATTTTAAGTGAGGAACACGAATATCAAATCGATTACCCACTTCAAAAAAAAACCCAAACATTCTTCCTTATCATCTCAGGTCTCCAGAAAGTATAAAATTCACAACCTTTATGATGTACTCAGCCCAGAAACGCACGAAAAGCAAGCAGTGTACAGAGTGGATTTATTTCAGCAAGGGTAACTTCAACCACTGAAACAGATATCAAAACATGTCACCTATTTGAAAATAATACCCAAATATTCTTCCTTAATGTACTAGGAACCCAGAAATAGTATAAAGTTGCAATCTTTCGAGCAGAATCAACCCCAGAAAACAACAAAACAAAGACAAGGCAAAAACGAGCGAAAACAGAGCAGGGTACTTTGGCCAAGTTTTTCACCAACCGTAACAAAATACCCAGGTTCAAAACCAACGAAACCTGATACCCCAATGAGAGGATTAAAACAAGCCCAAGAAACACAAAACGAAAACCAGTGGACAACAAGTGACGAACTACAGCGACGACGAGATAAGATAAGGGAAAAACGAAGACAAACCTCAAGAAAAACCGAAGCTCTGATTACCAACTTGATGCAGGCATGGGGGTGGATCGATCTTGAGGTTGGAGGAGGAGGGAGAAGTCGAGTTGAAGATGAGAAGAGGTGATGACGAGAGGAGGCGAATGATGAACAACAACAACGATGATTCTTTTTTTTTTGTGATTTTTGATTTTAATTAATAAAATTAAATAACAGAATTTAAATGGATAAAAAATGATTAGTGAATAATTGTAAAGGCTAAAGCCACCTAATTACTCACTAAGCACACCTGACAAATAACCCTCAAGTTAAATGTTAGGATTTCCTTTCCAACTCTCTCTCATGAGCCTCAACTCCATTTTTGTGTTTTCACAACAACATTTTTTTAAGTCTGACAAATGAGGGGCTAGGGCTCTCTTTTTATAGAAGGTTGGGACTAGGGTTTCTAAACTAAGGGAGAGGGGATCGAGACAAGTGTCTCTTACATCAACGGTCCACATAGCCGCCCTAATTCTATTAAATTAAAACTCAACTAGATTAAATTATCTAAATAAAAATAAAACAAAGACATAATAAATTCTAAATTATTACAATTTCTCTGAATGACTCTCTTGACTTGTGGCGTGTGTGGTAAGTAGTCAAACGATGAATTGTGACGGTCTATGCTCCTACATCAGGAAGGCTATCTGGTTACAAAGAAAATCATAGTTAGCCTATGTTTGATTGTAGTTTATCGGTATCTTATTCAATAATCTTAAACTCGACTTATCAAATAGAGTAAACTTTTTGCAAGTTAGTTGTGCCTAGACCTGTCAGTTCGGGCGGGCGGGTCCGGTTCATTTCGGGTCGGGACATTTTTGGGTCGAGTGATTTTCGAGTTGGCTCACAGCGGGTTCGGATCGACCCAACGGGTCACGGACGCCTTTTTTATTTATTTTCAAAAAAAAGTTCTAAAATGAAAGTGTATAATCTTTATAAATAGTGGACAGAAAGTTAGAATTTTATATTTTTTCTATTTTTTTAATAATTAAAAACTTAGTATCAAAATAATATAATTTAAAAAATTTATAAAATTTGCCCTGAAATTTGTGTTCGTGCAACCCCATTACATGTGGTGTTGATTTGGCTTATTTCAAGTTGAATCTACATCATTTTGGTGTGTTTAAGGGATTAAAAAATAAAAGAAAATGTATACGATTTTTGTTCAGCTTGACCAAGCGGGTCGACCTTGACCCTAACCCGCTTGACCCAGAAAATTTAGAGTCAAACGGGTTTGGGTCAATGTTGAGTTCGGGTCCAAATTTTGAGCTTTTGACTGGTCTAACTGCTTCCTTTCTAATTACGAACCCAACACCAGCTCAATTATCAAATAGGGACCCATTAAAATTCAATTTCATGAAACCATATTTTAGAGGACTCCAACTTATATAGTTGCAAAAAGAAATAGTGTGTCCCATAGAATAAAGTTTTCCTCTTCGACCATTCCACAAACGCTCTTCTTGCGCGAAAAAAAAATCCCTTTAGACCCCATCTCCTATCAGATTTGACGATCATTCATACCTTTCCAAATAGTCCAAAAACTATATAAACTAAAAGATTTATTATTCATGATCTTTAAGGAGTACAACTGATGACGTAACATCTTGAATGAGGGATCTGTTTGAATCCAACCATGTTTTTAGACATCATTTTCTACACAGTTTGTAAAAACATGAGATTTTGACTGTGTTAATAAACCACACGTCTCACAAGGTGGATCAACAAGAATAAACAAAATAAGGAGAATTTCCTTAGTTGGTAAAGCTTCCATAACAATAAGTTTGCAAATCCATCTATGTCTCCATTTTGAGTGCACACCCAGTCGAAGCTTATGAGCTAGCCTATGACAGATTTCGTCGGAAACTTGATGAGTGCATTTCATGCACTCTAAATAGGGTTATAATGGACTTAATTATTAATAATTCCCCTTGATTTGTTGCTCAACTTCATATATATACCGCACATTCTACTCTTGGTGCTATTCTTGTGCAGGTTGAGTAATTTGAGCATTTTGGACA
>ONZK01006079.1:2071-12517 GCA_900322385.1 Pharnaceum exiguum
TGACTACTAATCCCATTTCTCAATCTTTCAAACAATTGTCATTAAGAATAGTCTTGAAATAAATATCAAATGCAAGTTAGGTTTAAATCATAAGGCGTGGCGAATAACCGGTAGAATTACCGTACTTACACCTCCAAAATAGAGGCCACTGATGCGTGGGGTGTATTGGGTTCGAGGTCATAGCACAAATATATGTATAAAGGTATAAAAAAATGAATTTTTTAATCAATGACCTCCAAAATGGAGGCCAGTGATGAACATGGTGCAATCTAACCTTCCTTTTTTGTATTACAATTATAAAGTGATAAACTAGTCATAGTATATTATGATTTTAATATAGTTTATCTCTTAATCTATAGTTATAAAAACAACATAAGCTGGTATTGACATTATTCTAGCCCCATCAAACTGATTTATATTCAGTATTGTGATCTTTTGTGATAAATATTATGTATTCGTGTGTAAAATGATTTGAACTTTATCATTTTATTTAGTACAAAATATATGATTTCTTTTTCATCGACTATATTATGTACTCGTTGAGAATTAAACGCATAAAAGTTTGAGAAATGCAACAAGGATATGGTTTAACTTATAAATTAAAGTAATTATGGGTTTACATATTAGACACTCGATCCTTTTTATATAAGGCTAGGCGTACGTCAAGGGACCCTTCAGCAAGCTCAGTGTGTGCACACAATTTATTTATATTAGGGTATATCCATATGGTTATAACAGTGCCGGTCAAGAGGAGTGTATATCCTCTTGGAGGGACAATGGTCTTGGGGATTCACGATCTTTTGTTTAAAATTTTAAATATGAAATTCTCAAATGAAGTATTTGAAGTTTTACATTTCATTTAGTTTATTTTATTCTCAATAAAAATGTTAGAATATTTAACTTCTTTTAAATTTATTAGCAATTAATGAAATAAGATTTCTAAAAATGTGAGCTTAACTTCTTATAAGTTTATTAGTAATTAATGAAATAAGATTTCTAATTCCTTATTATATAGTTTAAATATGTGAATTATGTGTTGGGTTGTTGGAGTATACCCAGTTAGTGTGACTGACCCAAGTTAATTAACCAAATATTTCAGGTATGGATGATGTGAGTGGGAAAGAAAGAGCTGCAGAATGACACTATTTTTATACAAATTTTTAAATTGTGAAATTATATCTACAATTATGCATCCAATCAATCCTAATTTTGGAAAAAGTCCACACACCTCAAAAAGTTCCAATTCTCGTAGAAATTCATGGTCACCTAGAAATCAAAACTCTCAAATATTTCCACCAAATATCAATTTGGATCCAACTTTTATAAATCATCCCGATTTAATTTTCAGCATATTATGCGAGCAATGAATATTATATCGGATTCCTCTAATTCTTCAAACCAAAAAAATATGTGTTCAGAGAAAAATCTTGCATATTGTCCTCAATATTACTCAAATAATTCTCAATTTCCACTCTCACAACATTTGGAAACTGAAAGTAGTTCATATATTGGAGAGGAAAGTGATAATGAGGATGAAGATGGTCACATAAATGAAAATATATTTCAAGTTCCATCAATCCAAAATTATGCAAAAATACATGGAATATTCCAGAAGATAGGGCTCTCATTTCGGCTTACATAGAAGGAGAGGGAGATGTAGAGAAGGGGACTGATCAAAAGGCACCACAATTATGCGCAACTATATTACGCCTGTTCTGTGCAGCTCAAAAGGAGAATACTATGATACGTAGAAGAAAGATGGATCAACGTAAGGCTTGTTGGAAAAGGATTAACCAAGCTGTGTCAAAATTTTCAGGTATTTATGGAGAAGCGCAACAACAAAGAACAAGTGGTCAAAATGAAGACGATGTAACCAACAAAGCCCGCCAATCATGGTGTCATGACACTAGTAAAAAAAGTTTGTATTTGAGCACTGTTTGGATACTTTAAAATCATATCCAAAGACGATATCATGAACGCAACGAGTGAGGAAAGTAGATTAAGTTCAAAAAAGATCTTGTACAGATATACCCACCGATGTTGATGGAGGGGTTGAAGTTTTGGGTCGGCCACAAGGGCGAAACAAGCCAAAAGAAAAAAACAAGGGAATTTAGAAAATTCACAATCTGTTCAAAACGTAGCCATGACTCTGGAAAAAAAAAAATAAACAAGACTAGAGAAACAGAACAAGATTCGATTTGGATAGGTATGAGCTGGAGAAACAAATGTTCGAATATTCAAAAGAATGAGATGAAAGAAAGGAAAGAGCCATGGAGAAAAGAATGAGGTTCAAATTATACAACACATTATTACCTAAATCAACATTAACTAAAGAAGAGTATGAGATGTTCTCTAAATTTCATGAAGAGTTTAAGCCATAACTTGTATTTTGGATGTTGTTATATCTCAATATAAATTATATAATTTCATCAGCAATTTGCGTATATCTCAACTTGTAATGTTGGGCATGCTATTGACTAAATTAAAGTGAACAAAATAATTGAATGTGTCCCGTAGTTTCAGTAGGAATGACATAGGTGCATATACGCAAACAAAATTACACATACCAATGCATCTCATTTTATTGACATTGACATGTCATTGTCATGACATTGACATAGCGTAGGTATATGTGAACGGTATGGTGTTACATTCTTCTACCCGGATAGTCTATTTCGTGTCTATAAAATGTGCTGCATTGCTCACTCAAACTATCAGTATACTACTGTGTCTTCTAGTTCCAATTCTTCTAACTCTGAGGAATCAAACTTTTTATAAGTTGTTTTCTAAGGTTAGGGATTGGAATAAAAAAAGTCAATCGCATACACCAACAAAGTCAACCCCAGGAGAATGCAATAATATCAAATGCTATTCCTTTATCAATGTCAAGAATAGAAAAACCCATTTACAAAAGAACCTACATACCTAGAGACCGAGAAAATGCCCACTGTCGTTTATACAACGATTATTTCTCAAAAAATGCACAATATTCTCCTAGAATGTTTCGTCGTAGATATTGCATGCAAAAACATTTATTTCTACGTATCATGAGTGCCTTGAGCGTAGTAAATAAATTTCTTCAGCAAAAGCCTGATTGCACCGGTCGGTTGGGTTTATCACCACTCCAAAATGCACTGCAGTTATTCGTATGATAGGATACGGCATGGCAACGGATGCAGTTGATGAGTATCTTAAGGTTTCTGAAACTAGTGCAAAACAATTCATTGAAGGTGTCATATCTCAATTTGGTCAACGATATATAAGAAAACCCACACCAACAGACATGGAAAAGCTATTTCGCGAAGGAGAGGAACGTTGATTTCCTGGCATGATAGTAGCATTGATTTCATGCATTGGATTTGGAAAAATTGTTCTCGCCAATGGAAAGGTATGTTTCAAGGTAATAAAAAACCAACACTTATTTTAGAAGCTCTTGTATTAAAAGACAGGTGGATTTGGCATGCATTTTTTAGAACACCGGGATCATGTAATGATATTGATGTACTTGATCGTTCACCAATATTTGACGATATTTTACAAGGAGAAAAACCACCTATTAACTATTGTAATACCGCACATATTTAATATATTTAAATATTTATTTTTGGGTATCTAAAATAATTTTGGGATTTATAAAATTATTTATTTGAGAAAATAATTTTGGAAGAAATATTTATTTATTAAAGTATTTTGGGTGTTAGCATTTTATTAGACCGCTAGTTAAACTTATTTATTTCATTAAAAAAAGAATTCGGTCTTAATTGGACCGAATGACCGACCAAATCGATCTCAATCCTCATCTACTTAGTGTGCTTAATGTCGAAGTAAGCTGGGTTTAAACCCCATTTTCTCTTCTCATCTGTACCGGTACAACCATTCACAAAACAACACACTACAACTCTCCATCTTTCTACTCCCACTAACCATTATCACCACGATCTACCATCACTCTCATCACCTACGTGACTATGGCTCTCCATCATCTCTATTCTCTCTCTTAACCGAACCACTACCACACCCACTATTACTGCCACGCATCATCAGACCCCAAACGAGTTTTATAGCTCGATTCTCTCTCTCCTTTCCTGAAACCCGATTTGATGTGGTTTTGGATCCAAAAGTGTCATATGACCACTTATTCACAAGGTTTTCAGCCTCCTGATCACTTTCCAGCCCACAAAGGGCTAAGTTTTCGCCAAATTCAAATGGTTAGGTGCGTTTTTGGGCTGTTTTTCATTATTTTCTAATTATTCTTTATTTTCAAATGTTCCTTTTGGTTTTGGCATAAAGTCTAAGGTTCATAAAGTTAGTATTTTGGGATTATTTCAGTTTATTGATGATATTTCCGTCATTAACTTGTGCGAGGTGGTCGGTTAAGCAAGTCAAGCTCTAATTAAACTAATTGGATTGATTTTGGTTTGGGTTTTGCTAGTTTCGATTGGCTCTAATGAGGTAAACCAACACTTCTTCTTTTGAATTCTGTGTGTGTGCTTGGATAATTATAAAATCATGTCTGGTATTATGTTGTGGTGTTTGTTCTTCTGTTGGCACTCAGGTTGAGTTGTTAGTGGTGTGTCTTATATTAGTTGTTCTTAGTTTTGAGTTGGTATGCTGCTGTGTGGCTAATATTTTCTATTGTAGGCTTGTGTTTGTTGACAATTGGCCGATGGTTATCTGCTCAACGTTTATTGTGTTTAATTCTCTGCTCCCTTTCTACTGTAAGTTATTTTGATGTTATGTTGATGTAGTCCGATGTGTTCGAAGCTGAGTTTTACTTGCTGCTGCCATCTAGCTACAGCTCTTGGATATTATTATTGATATGGTCTGATGTTTGTGTAGTGAGATTATGTACTCTCTCTGATTGTTCTGTTTGCTCACTATTGCTACTCTCTCTTTTTCGCTATGTCTGCTACTGATCTGATGTGTTATACTATGATCTGCTATGCTATCGTATGTTCCGTACTCTGCACTTGTTGCTGCCACTACTGCTACCTCAATATTTAATTACTACCACCCAATTAATTGTGATTTCGGTTATTATTGTTGTTAGCTATTCTACGTACTGCTATTCAATATGCTACTTGGATACTATTGTTGTTGCCCTATTGATTTGAGTGGAAATGGCTGAATTAGATTGAGTTAGACCAGAATAGAGTTAGAACATTGTGGACTAAACCGAGATTGAATTCTTTATTCGGGATTACTGGTGAAGTGCTTGTCGAGGCGTCCAAATTAATTCTTACTTTCTAATACTAATTCTAGCAGATAGGGAATAGAGTTCGTATCCACGAGGAAAAGGGACTTCTAATGTGTGAAAACGTAAGCAATTATGGGGGGTTTTCAGTATGGGAATGAACTAAAGCTAATTATACTAATGTAGGCTAGATAAAGAGTTGTGAAAACAAGTGGGAATGAAGTCTTGGTCGAATTAATATCCACTACTGAATTAACAACGGATCTAAGATATCACTTCCAACTACTCCTCTTGAATACTCTATTGTGGAAACTGAATTCCTATTTCTCCTTAGATTTTAGGTATATATGACGAAAAGCGTTCATATATAACCCTAACTATTAAACAACCCAAAACAATTACGGATTCAATATCAATTCTAGCAATTAATCAACACAAACTTTCAAATAGTTGTACACCCTAGAGAAAACAAGTGTTGATCATAAAATAATAGCAAGAGAGCAATTAATATTCAACAGTAGAAAGAGAGAAGATCAATCTCACAATTTGTAGAATCCAATAGCTTCAACTAATCAAACCAAGAGAGGGAGATTAGTTCTCCAGGTTTTTTGTAAAATAATAAAGTAAGATATTACCAAATGAACTAGGGGGCAAAGCCCATATATAGGGTTTTTTAAGTTGCCCAATAACTAATAAAAAATATCAAAAAGAAATAAGAAAAACGTAAAAAGAAAAAAATCGTCCGCAGGCGGAGCCGCAAGGTGCGGCTGGACCAGAAGGTACGACTGTTGAGCTGCAAGGTGTGGCTCACCAGTCTGTCACGTTCACCGTCGATTTTGAACTTCTTACTCTTCGAATTTGACTTTGTCATTGACATGAGGGTTTTAGATCTTTTTGTTAGTTTTTCAATGGTCCGTGAATCAGCTTCATACGATGTTGGATGTAAAAGTTACGGCCATTTTACCAAACATTATCCAAATCTCTCCGTAGTAAAGGCTTCCTTTTTCCAAAGATCATTCCTTTCTCCCAAAGCTCTCGATTGCCACAAGCTACATAATAATTATCTCAAATCCTTCCAATTACATTGATGATCGCAAATGGATGAAGTATAAGTTTTCCATACAAAACCCGAGCTAAATGACATCGAAATGAGCTAAAACAACATCATAATACCCTCACCAATAGCACATATCAATTATCGTGCAATATAGTTAGTGCATTGTAATTTACCCATTATGATTATGGGTTGTTGTGAAAGAAATGAGTATTGGTCGCTTTAATAGCGAATAATATTGAGAATAAAGTACTTGTGAGTCGTTTAAAAGGTGAATATTGATATTATTGGGTATTGAGGCTCGTAAGTCGTTGGCTCCTTATTTTTGGTCCGTGGATTATAGTAATGATATTTAAAATATTGATTTTGCAGGCGAATGTGATGTGAAATGAAAGCGCATGTGAAAGTTACATGTATGATTTTGGTCGTGTACTCGTGTCTCATGTAGTGTTACGTGATATGGTATGTATGCACGGCTGAGAGTGCCTGAATGCTCAAATGTGAATGTTATTAAGCGTGTGACATGAGTACCTGACATAATATGGTTTCGATGTATGATCTTTCTTTCCACGTGAGTGAGTTGAGGACTAATTGACTGAGAGCAATTGGCACACATTATTGGGGTTAAGTCTATCAATCGAGGAATGAGTGACAACTAGTAGAGTGATGATTAAGTATGCGAGTTGTCTTTTTAAGTTTCTTTTGGCTCATTCTTGTGTGGATTTATATATATTGTATATTGTGATAAATACATGTTATATGATTATGTGGCACAAGATGGAAATGTTTGGTTAGTGGTTGTTGAGCTATATACTCACTTGTTTGCTATGTGTGTTTGTTGGCCTTCCTTCTCGGTTGGAATTATGACGACCCATTGGATATCACTTTCAAATGGCGAGTAGAATTGTGTTGCAAGACTTATATTGCTGTTGTCACCGGAAGGATGAGCGATCGCCACTAACGGTGTAAGGAAGTGATCTTCTGTTATTTCACACTTAGAAATAGATCACTTAGAAATGTGAGTCGACTTTTACTGTATTTATCCTTACACTTATTTAGAAGAAATCAGTGTGGCGGTAATATCTTTGATTCTGCTTTGAATTTTGTAGTTCGGCTTTGAATTTTGTATTTCGCGTCTGCTGGATATTGACATTCTCATTTAAATAAATTTTTTTATTATTGGGATTTTCCAACTCAATATATTTATTTATATATTATTTTATTGTATAAAATCGGGGGTATTACAACTATGTAATCAGCGGTGCTCAGTATTCTATGGGGATATTATTTAACTGATGGAATAAACCCAAAGTGGGCAACTTTTATTCCAGCCGTTCGTGATCGACAAACAGTTAAAAATAAATTATTCTCTTCGTATCAAGAGTCATATAGGAAATATGTGGAGTGCGCTTTTGGAATTATACAAGCCGGATTTGCAATTATTTGAAAGCCTGCTCTTGCATGGAACGAATAATACTGGAAAAATCATGATTGCTTGTATAATTTTGCATAATATGATAGTTGAAGATGAACATGATACATATTGAATTATGATGATCCACACGAACTTGATGAGGATGTAGCTTTACACCAAGCGACAAGTAGCAAAGGAGTAAGATATGATGACGAGCCATTTGAGTACTCTATGACAAGAATTGCAAATTTAAACTCATACATGGACAATAGAAGTCGTGTACGGGATCGAAATATGCACACTACTTTGAAAGAAGATTTTTGATTGAGCATATATGGAATTTTTTTGGGGCGTAGGTAGTGTAAGGTAAAGTAGCCATATTGATGTATAATTTGCATTTTTTATATTTTTTTTGTTTTCACGAAAAAAACATATTTCTCATGTTGTCTAATTGAATTGTTTTTTATTTGGAAATTTAATCATTTTTTTGTCGATAATTTTGACTTAAACATCGATAATTATGCACTTGAACAGTAATAAAATGTTATTCTAATAATTTCTGATATGTGCTATTGGTGTGGTTATAATGGCGTTGATTTAGCTCGTTTTGATGACATTTGGCTCGCGTTTTGGTGTGTAATATTTATGTTACGTCCATTGGCAACCATCTTTGCAAATGGAAGAATTTAAGCTAATTATAATAGAGATTGTGTCAATCGAGATATTTGGGATAAAGGGACGGTCTTTGGAAGAAGGAAGCCTTTACTACGGAGAGATTTGGACAATGTTTGGTAAAATGGTTGTAGAGATCACATACGACATCGGATGAAGCAGATTCAAGGACCATTAGAAAGCTAAAGAAAATATCTAAAATTTTCTTGTTGATCACAAGTCAAATTCGCATTAGAAGAGGTCCGAAATTTCTCAAGAACGTGACTATAAAGTTTAGCCGCCTGGTGCGGCTCTCCGCGGGAAATTTTTCTTATTCCGAAATTTGTTATTTCTTTTAGTTATTTTATTAGTTATTGGACTACTTTGTGAACCCTATATAAGGGTTTTACCCCCTAATTCATTAGGTTCTCTCTTACTTTATTTATTTTACAAAAACCTATTTAGAAATATTATGGAGAACTAATCTCCTCTCTTGGTTTGATTAGTTGAAGCTATTGGATTCTACAAACTGTGAGATTGATCTTCTATGTTTGTACTATTGAATATTAATTGCTCTCTTGCTATTATTTTATGATTAACACTTGTTTTCTCTAGGGTGTACACCTAGTTGATAGTTTGTATTGATTAATTGTTAGAATTGATCTTGAATCTGTAATTGTTCAACCCCTCTTTTACAAGTAGCAACTATGGTTAAATAATGCATGTTTTTCATGGTTACTAATTCATAGGGAGAGTAATTACATTTATTGAATACTACCCGCTTGTGTTAGTATTATCTTTCTTCATTGATATTTCTTTGAATTGATTATTGTTGCTGTTAGATTAAATTCAAACGCTTGTTTTGGGTTGTTTAATAGTTAGGGCTATATATGAACACGTTTCGTTATATATAGCTAAACTAAGGAGAAATAGGAATTCAATTTGTGAAACCCCGTATTTATAAAATATTTTATAAATGCTTTAAGTGATTTTTAATTAATTTTGTGGAATTAATTTATTAGTTTCACATTATTAATTTGGTTTATTAAACGAGAGTTATTTTTATTATTTATGAGATTTTTCTGATTTATTTTGTGAGCTTACGTATATACAGTTAACCTTAGAAGGGAGCCCTCATACAGTGTTTTATCAGTTGCCAATTAGCCTACACTGTATTTTCCTTCCTCCCTCTCACGCGTCTCTCTCTCCCAAAAACCAAATCTCACATTCTCTCTTTCTCTCTCCCCGACTACCCTCTCACACGCGCGCGTAGGGCCCCGCTGTTGGCCGCCCGTCGTCGCCAGCCACCCAGATCGACTCGTCCTCGGTGTCTGGTCATGGCGGTGGTCTCGTTTCGCACTCTCTCGCTCTCAAACGCTCTCTCTCTCCTCTCTTTCGAAACGGGTCGTGGACAACCCGTTTGGGTTACTCATCGACGCCCACTCGTTGGGGTGGCTCGACGCCACGGCACACCACGTTGCCGGCGATGAGGACCCCGTCCTCCCGCGTGGATGTCGCCGTCGTGGGCCCTATCTTTCTCTTTTGACGCGATTCGTTTGCCCACTTTTCCGACCCGCGAAGCCTTGACCCGTTTTGGGGTTTGTTGGGCTGTTAGACTGATTTACTTTTGGGTAATTGACCTTTGACCCATTTTGGTTTAAATAAAAGATAAATGATTTCAGATTTATATTTATTATAAAATCAGTTTTATATTTTGTAATAAATATTTATTTTATTTATTTTGAAATTTGTAGACGATACTCCTTGTGACGATGAACCATTTGCCTAGTGTGTATTGATAAGCTTGGATTGTGTTGCTAATCTTGGATTAAGGTAATTCATATTACCTATACTTTACCTTGTTTGTTATATGCTAGGAGTCCCCCGAATGGCATGTTTAGATTGGCTAGGTGGACTAGAGAACTTGCATGATGAACTGTAGGTTAGATGACGGGCCTAAACCCCGCAAGTTGGTTACACCAACTTTGGTTGTCAGCTGCTATATGATTATGTGACTGTAGGCATAGGGGCCCCGATCTAAGGGAAATGAATCCACTTAGACTAGGTAAACCCGTGCACCTACCCACTAGGTAGTTGAATGCGCATGCTATTGAACAAGAGCCGCCACCAATT
>ONZK01006083.1:0-12403 GCA_900322385.1 Pharnaceum exiguum
ATATATATATATATATATATATATATTTGAAGGGCTAATGTATGTGGTTTGAAAATTGGATCAAACGAACCTCCTCAATTAGTTTGATCGAATCCGTGGTTTGATCGATTTTCAAAGCACTAAAAACCTGATTGGGCATTTTTCATCGATTCTTAACCATTTTTATATACTTTATTATATTAATTTGTATAGTAATTCAAAATAACAGCTTGAACAAGCTTTTCGTAACAATTGAACCACTGAGAAGACTGGTCAATATCGAGGGATATTTTGAAAACATTGGTTCATTCCTTTCCTCTCTAAAGCTCATTTCATTAGACCTTAGGCCTTCTTGAATGCGTTGTCTAAAAAGAAAGACCTCCCCTAAATTGATACTCCGTATTGCGACATAAAGATTTGCGCTAACCTTTCTTTTGAGGGGAAAAGAGAGATTTCATGAAATAATAGCCATACGGCATCTACAATCAAAATTGATATCAACAAGATATGAAATCAATAGAGCAGAATACATTCGATAACAAAAACTAACTGGTAGCATCCCTCTATACTTGAACGAATTTCTTTTCATCGCTGTCTTCAGTTGAGCAGCCTTTGTGCGGAAGGGCCCTATATAGCATTGAAGAATGTCTGATTCTGGTAATGATCTTTCCATCTTGAAGAACACAACTCTTTGTAAATGCACATGGTCAATGAACTCTATAAGAACAATTAGTCTCATAACTAAACAGACTACTCTTATTATTGAAGAGACTGGTTTTATTAATATTAAAGCTGAAACTAGACTAGAAAATACTATTAACTTGAACTTTTGGGGCCTTACCATTAGTGTATAGATCACTAATGGCAGCCCCTAGTGGAGGCTAGGGTTTTTTTGGAGGAGAGGGAGAAGGGAGAGAGATTTGCGCTAACCTTGACGCCCCTAGGAGGGCAAAAAAATAAAAAAGGGGGCAAACACTCTTGGCCACTTATTCTTATTTTTAAATTTTTAAAAATAATTTTTTTTTTGGTGGATACCTAGTCCTAAACCTATGGCCCGAAATACCGAACCAACTCCACCATCCTGTTAGATAATATACACAAAAATACTATATTGGGTTCAAGTCACGCATAAATACGCTTTCCTTTAAGCGTAATTCGCCCCTACTATATGTGCAATAGCTAACAACGAATTGCTTGATACAATGAAACCCATCATCATAATACTTTACACTAATACTATGAACAATATACTCTCTTATGTTAACAGTAACTAATGATCTCTCATGGTGTATTTGCAGATAGAAGCATAGTGTTTTCTGTGTGAATATTTTCTTTGTCAAAAATAAAGAGAAGGGGGGTTATTTAAATAAAACGCCCCAACAGGCACCAAATCACTGATAAACAGTTTTTAACTGTTATCCCTAATCCGAATTTAACAAAATAAAAATAATTAATTATATTAATCAATTTCCCAAGGATGCCAAGTGCTAAGTGGTCTTTTAATATATATAATAATACAATGTATAAATACATGTATACATACACATACAACCCACTTGGTCCAATACATACAAGGCCCATGATTGTTAATAGTCCATATAACACATACACTTATAAAAACTACACATCCCATATAAACTACCAATGTGGGACAATATCTTGAAAATATTCTAATACATTCCCTCATATCTGTGACCACGAATTCTACAATATCAGTCATTACAAATATAAAAAATTGTTGTCACAGATATTTTTGTTAACCAACTAAAAAAAACTGTGACGACAAATCTTGAAGTTCGTCATCACAGAGAATGGGTAAAAGTGTTTGCACTCTTTTTTTCGTTTTGCCCTCTTAAGGATGTCAATGTTAGTCCAAGTACTCATTGGAATATTATTTTGGAAGACTAGCGAGGCCGAAGGCTACATAAGGAGAGCGAATGGATCTGACATAATGTCGAAAAAGAGTGGAAGGGCCGTATAAAATGGACTCACTATCTGGCTACAACGCCTACGAGGTGGCTAGCAATCTAGCATACGTTGTAGATATTATGAAATGGACTCACTAATCACTATTGCCCCCTAAACAACCAAATATGCCTTTTTAGTAGACAGCTAACGCCAAATATACCCATTAAGTATTCCGACCGCCAAATATACCCAACAAATTTAAACTGATGCCAAATATGCCCAATTAACCCTATTTTTGGCCGGAGCCAAATAAAATATATTTATGGGTATTGTTTTTATATTTATTTATTTTCTCCTTTATTTTATCTAATTAAAACTTTTTTCTTATTCTTTTCTTTCCCTTCTTTTGGTTTTTTCCTTCCTTCTTTTTTCCTTTCCCCCTTTATTTAGTTTTGACACATAAAATAAAATAAAATTCAGCATATTTGACATATATTATGCATAAAATAAAATAAAAACTAGTTAAACATTGTATTTTACTCTAAGTGAGATCAAATGATCCCAAAAACTAAAGGAAGGGAAAGAAAGGAAAAAGAGAGAAAAGAATAAGAAAATAGAAAAAAATAGATAAAATAAAGGAAAAGAATAAATAAATATTAAAAAAAATACCCAGAAATATATTTTATTTAGCTCCGGTGAAAAATATGGTTAATTGGGTACATTTGGCATCGATTTGAACTTATTGGGTATATTTGGCATCGGTTTGAGCTTATTGGGTATATTTGCCGGTCGGAATACATAATGGGCATATTTGGCGTTAGGTGTCCACTAAAAAGGTATATTTGGCTGTTCGGGGCACTATTGCCACTAAAAACTGCCCTTCCTTGTCCTTTGGCCTTTGCTACTGTAGAGTGGAGAGTGAACAACGTAACTTCTATTCGCCTCTACATATACGGAATATGAAAGACGAAACGAATTTTGGCTAACGTACTAAATCCCCGTCCATAACTAATATTGCCTCTATTTGAGTAATCTACCAAATGCAAGTCGAGTGGTTCTGGGGAAAACCAAGTCATGTATCGACTGACCAATGGTTGGTGGTGGCTCATACAGTACTGAATAGGTGGAAGGCTTAGAGAAGTACTGAAACAAAATTAAAATAAGTCTTACATTGATCTGTAATCTAAAATCATGAACACCAATTTCCCGATTTTGACATGGAATCTTGATGTTTTCACTATGAGTTCAAGTTGCCCAACAAGTTAACTTGGCTACCAAAAGCCTTAGGTCAATTATACGTCAAAGTCAATTGAGTTATGTACTTTTTTTATTATTAAAACAAATGGGTCACTCCCCCCCTTTCACACCAAAAAAAAAAAAAAACAAATGGGTCACTAATGGAGTGTAATGAGTCAGGATCCTCTACATTTGCCAAAGAAAAGGAAATTTAGATGTCATACGGAGTACTTAACTAGTAATACGGAGTACTTAACTAGTCACCATTTCCAACCTATCATATTAGAAATCCATTTCACGCAATAGAACATCCTTTATTAGATGTCATCAAACGGCATTGCAAAATTCGATCATATTTGAAACCGATAAAAATCAGCTTTGCTCAATTGAAAGTGATTTCATCACTCCGATCTGTATCTGACTAGACATATCAGCTGCAGACATGTCAGCTGTAGAGCAACACTCTCCGTTCTTTGTAGCTACTCTTATTGCTTTCCTTTAAAGAACACTCAGTAAGCAATCTAAATTCACACAGAACTACAGAAGATCTAATAAATCAAAACATAGTAGACCGACAAGATTATTGACCTGACGAAACGAATTTACATATCAACACCAAGTTGTACAATGCGCAGGTTGTTTCGTTTGTTACAGACGAATACTATATACACGACGTGAATTTATTATGTACAGAATGCACAACAGATGGTTAGACAATTTTGATTAGCAGCCTATTCACAAGAAGTGCCACTGCCAGTATATCTTATCAACTATTCCTCCTCCACTCCGTACAGCAAGACGCAACCTCTCAGAAGCAGGAGGAACACCCCAAAGATACGGCACTGCAACAGTCATACTTAGTTTCTCATGCATTCCCCCTGTTGTTTCTTTCTCTGCTGCCACTACCTATAAATCAAATTGCTCAACAAATTGAGATTCTGCAAATACGCTGAACTGTCCCAAATGTCTACCGACGTATAAGAATTTCAGAAAGACAACAACATCACTAAAGTTTAGTTTTGAACATACATGGAGTAAAGAAAATGCCACAACCCCCAAACACTAGAAGTTTATCTTTGAACAAATGGAGTACATAAAATGCCACAACCCCCTTATATTAGAGAAAAGAATTACTCTCTCCGTTTCTGAAAGTTCTTCCACTTTTCCGTTTTTATTTGTCTCAGAAAGTTCTTTCACTTTTCTATTTTTTTTTTGGCTAAATGACTCATTTACCCCTTGTACTTCAGAAATTACCACAACTATCCTACCCCTCATTCTCACTCACCCACTTGTTGAGGGTAAATTAGTCTTTTCCAACTTTCTTAAAATACGCGCACTCTTCCAAAGTGGAAGAACTTTCAGAAACGGAGGGAGTAACAAATAATAATTAAACTACAATAATTCAATACATGAGGGTTCAATGAAGTAGCAGCTATCTAAGGCAATTAATGTTATGCACAACCAGAACATATCAGACTCCCGAGTCAGATGCAGGATGCATAACACATGAAACTACAGCTCCGTTCAACCAATACGCATTTGAATACACTGAATAAACACTGTAGAGGAACTAAGCTGTTTCGACTAAATGTACTAGTATTATTTAAGAATGCCAAAACAAACTAAGCCAAAAAGAGTTCAGTAAAGATGAAGCCCTGTTGCACTCTCCTGATTAGTGGAAATTAGAGAATCAATATGTATATGTAAAAAGTAACCAAGTACAGTGCCTCAACACACTGACTGAATGGTAGTGAAATTCTTGACCAACATCTTCCACTCGGCCTTTTTTTTAATTTTATAAAAGAAATTACACAAACAGAAGGTATACAGTTAAAAGGTTATAGCCTTTCAAAGTAAACCAAATACTTCAAGAAACATTAAACGCAAGCTCATGATCTCCTCAAGTACCTCAACTCTTAGACTTCTGTTTTTCCTTTTGAAAGAAACTCTGAGACTTGTATCAAAAGATTTTGGAATAAACTCAGAGACCATGAAATTACTCCTTAGGAGCAAGGGGCGTCCAGTTGTGGAAAACAGATGCATTTTTTCATAAAACAATTCTACAACAAAAATTGTGTTCCAATAGCATACTTTTCTACTAAGAAAATTGAGATAATCGAATATAACACAAGTTGCAAAACACATTAGGCATTCTCTCCCTTCATTAACGATATAACAAACCTCCATGTTCTCTCCAATTCTCACAATTAGAGAATTGTGAACCAGAAGAGTATTAAGGTAGGCCAATAAAAAAAGTTATAAAAAAAATAATCGAAGCTGTGAAGGGAATGCTGTAGTGGCCCTTTGCGTGATGCGGTGGTTGGCCAACAATGACCCTTTGCGTGAGGCGGGGTGTTGAGATATATAGGGGACTTTGTCCCATATTAATAAAAATGACTAAACCTTCAGATATATTTCTAGCCTAGTGAGCCCCTCGACCTATGACCAATTGGGTTTTAGGTTGGAACCTCCCTTGTCTTGGGGACATTTCATGGCCCATAATACAAACTTTAACACCAAAAACCACCCATCACATGATGTTTTTCTTATCAAGCCACATTTGAAGAATGAAGTTTTTCCTTGAACACCCTTAGAAACAGCACGTCTAGTGTGCACCCGGTGTACAGGTACCGGGTGCCACGTCACCATTTATTTTAAAAATTACCATGCGATGACAAATGGCCAATTTCATATGACTAATGACTAATAGGTATTTTTATATGACTAATGAATGACTAATGAAAACTTTTATATGACTAATGTCTCCAAACTTTTAGCAACGCATTTTTTCTTTCTTTCTTTCCTTTTTACTTTTAATAAAAAAAGAAGTGCCACCTAGGAGGTGTACCCATACACCTGTGTAGTCTAGACTAGGAGTAGAAAGGTTGTTCCCACACTTAATTTTGGAAAAGGAAGGCTTCTGCTGATGCTGATTCGTCTTCTTCTAAGGTAGTTGACCTGCTTATGCGATGCTTAAGGAAGTTTGACTTGATAGAGTAAGCACGTGGGCAAAATAATTATAGAATTAATATGAAAAGGATTCAAGAAACAGTAAATACATCATCAATGCTCACACAAGAACACAAGCACGTGGGGTCGAGGGGTTAGCGAAGTTGGCAACCGTCGTAAACCCCTCCCTTGAATTCCGAGGAGACCTGTGTTCAAGTTCTCCAGTCACCCTTTAAGAGGGATTTCTATCCCTTACTAATGGGCTTCTAACCCTTTAAACAAAACATACACTATAGTTGCCTGATCAAGCAAATTCCTTGGTCCTGGACTTCTGGGTATGGTACAATATTAGTCCTGAACAAAAATGACTCTCAAAAATAAAAGGTATCCACATTTCGAGGGTCTAAGATTAGGCTCAGTTGAACCATAACAGATGTGGCTGAAATCACAAGATAACCTAAGGTCAACTTATAAACCACACAATCAGGCCACCAGCAATTGATTTCACCATATTCTTAACCTGTATGCCAACAGTGAAAATGCACCAACAGAGAATCTAATTTAGCTTTCAGGAAATATTCAATAACAATTTCTTCAAATATCCAGACACCCAACTGGATGCCACTAATACAAACCTGAAACTTTAGCATAGTTACAACCTAAATCAGCTCTTGCCACATATCAACGTAGCTATGCTCTTATCTGTTATAGATAATCAAACCTAAATTGAATATCTAAGCAATCACCCAGAACCATGATAATATGAGAAGCATATCAGAAAACACATCAAAAGGAAACGAACACAAAAGAATACGGAAGGAAAGAACAAAGAACAAAACCATTTTTTAAAAATGAAAAACAAGTAGAAATAGCAACAAAGCTATATCGCACAAACCTCTCCACCATGCTCCAAAACAGCATCCTCAACAACATCACTGAGCATCTCAATTGAACGACAGAAACCAATGATGCAAAGTCTTCTGCCCATATCAAGCCCCTGAAATACCAAGGTCATAGCATGAGACAGTGACCTAAAACACTTTAATTGTCTGTGAAAGGTCAAATGTATAGTTGCTACTTGCTCACTCACATTTGTCGCTGCAATATCAAAAAGTGCACCCAGGCACAAACTTTGAGTTGGGTCCATGTAATCACTTTCCTGGAAGCGCTGCTGCCTCTGAGAAGTTCTAAATTTCCCCTGCTGCTTCTGTATTCCAAAAAAGCAAGGGAGTTTAATAACCAAAAAAGCATAATCCTAACTCAAGAGGAGTTAAATTAAGATAGACAAAAGTTCCAACTACTATAGAAGATAACAAGAACGACAGACGTAAAAATGATAGAGAACCGAAGAGAGTAGAGAAGAGGGAGATCATACACAATGAGAAGCACAATAAATAAAGCATGAGGTTCCATAGGGCACTAGAATCTGAAGACAATCGCTCAAAATAGTCATAAGTTGTATCGGATAGAATTACAGAAAATGTCGCACCTTCCGTCTCCTCCCTATGTCTCTCCTCTTTTTTTCATCTCCCCTCTATTCCCATAATTTTCTCATTTTCTTCCTTCCCTTTGCCCATAAACACTACTAGCTAGCTAATATCAAGCTTTGAACATTACAATCGGTCTATAGATCTACGACAACTCCACAGTACAAGCCAGGTCTAACGCATCTTCTTTATTATTTTTAAAACTCGCTGAGAACACCAAGGGAAAAGATAGAGAAGTATATACTTTCAGAAAACGCTATACAAGCAGATGTGGAAGACTTCTGTTGAGTAGGTGTTGGTTCATTATGATATTTTCTGTAGGGCACAAACAATTTTGCAGGGTCTTTTGACTGTAAGTTCTTCCGATAAGTTACCATTTCTTAATGTACATCAAATGCTTTGAGCGTTGTGATTGTTTTTCTTGATATCAATAGGACAGTGGCTATGGCTGAATCTAGCAAGGATATTAATATTGGACAAAAAAAAATTACTTCTAGAAAAGTACCACATAAACGTTCAAAATCTGCAGAAAACCCTGTAAATAATGGTTTGAGGCTACATTTGATGTGAGTCATCTGCACTTCCTAAGAACTACTTGGCTATCCTTGCTACAAAGATGCTCTAAGTATATGAGTTGCTATCAACACAAACCAGACAAGGAAGTCCGACTTCATATAAGAGGCAGGATAGTTACATTGGACCGGACAGGACACATTCCAGTCTTGGACCCAACCGGACCAGATAAGTTTGGACCGTACTGGAATGCACCCATTCAATTTAATAATAAAGTGCTAACAAAATTACTATGCAAATCGGAATACAAAACATAACTATGCAAATTACATTTTGTCAAAAGAAAATGAGAAAATTGTACGGAACTACCTTACAAAATGAGTGTTTTGTAAGAAACTACCTTATAAATTTTTTTTGTACATAACTACCTTATATGATGGTCAATATGGTCAAGTAGCACCAAATTAGCTGAAATGTCAAAAATACCCTTAATGAGGCATGTGAGGGACACATATTAAAATTGTGTTTTGTAATGAACTACCTTATAAAATTTTCTTGTTTACAGAACTACCTTTTATGATGGTCAATATGGTCAAGTAATACCAAATTAGCTAGAATGCCGAAAATATCATGTGCCCCTCACATGCCTTATTAAGGGTATTCTCGGCATTTCAGCTAATTTGGTACTACTTGAGCATGTTGATTGTTATATATTATAAGGTAGTACTGTACAAGAAAATGTTTATAAGGTAGTTCCTTACAAAAACACACTTTTTATAAGGTAGTTCTGTAAAGTTTTCTCTACATATAATGAGTTTGTTTGGCCTATCTTCTCTGAAGAAAAGTGTTTTTTCTTTGTATTTTCTTCTTACTATCCCTCCTCATCTCCATCATAAATCATCTACGTAAAAGCTCTAAAGGACACCTATAACCGCCAACTGCAAAAGCGCCAGTTTGATGCTTTTGCTTTTGATTATTGTGGAAAGAAATTTAGGCTTTAATTTGGTAAAGAAGGAGAGAAGGGTGCGTAAAAAGAAATATGCTTAACAACTCATTAAGAGAAGCTACGCCAAAGCAGTTCCTTCAAAAGAACTTTGTTAGAGTTTCTCTATCAATGCAAAATCTCAAGGAAAGGATGAATTTCTTAGCTTTGTTGTGGCCCAAAGCGGCAGGGTGTTTTAGATGTACTCATATCACAATTTTGCAGCTTACTGGGAGAACTGGTAAACTTTAAGGAGAGGAAACCTCTTTTTTTTTATAGATAAGAAAGGAAAGGAAACCTCTTCCTCTTATGTAGTTCCAAAGTTCATATCAATAAAGATTTTTCTTATCCAACAAAACAGAGATAAGCTAAGCCAAACATACATCCTCTACAGTAAACTCTGCCTTTATGCATCACAAACTTTTGTTGACAATATTCATTACTAGACTCAGAAGAGGAGAGAGATGCATGGTAGGCTATCGCTTAAAACCAAGTCAGATCTCCAAAGCAAGGACCAGAAATTGGATTTGTGAGCGTGTGTGGTGCGAATCCCATTTGGTCCTTGCTTAACCGATCGCACAGGGATTTGAACACTGTCTTCGGAGAATAAGATGAATGACAAATACAAATTAAGTTTTATAAACGAGGTGAAGTTCGCAAATAACTAAAATTTCACTACTAACTAAATATTCTCATATATTTAATCACAATTCAAACAAATAAAGAAGGGTAAATGCCCTTTGATCGAATCATCTGGTCCAATCTGGCCTAGTCAGGTTTTTTCCTCGTTTTTAACCGAACCTGAATTTTGACAGAGTAAACCAAGGACCGAGCCAGTAGAAGTAGGTCCCGACAGACCTCCAAGATTCCAGTTTGAGCAGATATTGGGCACCCACCCTTACTTGGCTTTTACCTCAAAGATACATGATACAGCACCAAAGATATTCTTTGTTCAATTTCTACAAGACACTGCCATGTTAGCTTTTTTTCTAATGCAACGCTTAGCAACATTCCACTATCTAGCCTCCAGGACAAGGCTTCCACTAGAGCAACTTAGTGCCATATGGTATAAGCAAAATACTGGACCTAACGGAAGTATTAGTGTAGTAGTCGGAAATAAGTAGTTTATGATTGTAGAAAATCATATGTCGTTAAGCTTCATGTAGTAGATTATCTCTCCTCCAATTCATATCATGTGATCCCATCCACATCCCTTCAATTTCGTTTTTAGATAAGAAAAAATTGTATAATAATGGAAGAGAGCAAGATGTCCTCACAAAGAATAGTTACAAAATAGACCAATTCCATTGCAAGATAGTCAAAGGTGTATCTACAACACCTCAACAGACTTTGTCCACAAGGAACCAAGAAAAGTAATCTGGTCCGAGAATATGTAGAACATGCAAGAGTAGAAAAAGCATTTTGAGGAAAATTCTTGCATTCAGGTTCAGACAAACGCACCAAATAGCTGCCGCATTTCTCCATAGCAACATTTTCTCCTTATGCCTCCCAAACCCCAAGTAACTTATTTGCAAGAATTCTATTATGAAAGAGAGACAACCCACATCTCACTAACACGCCTATGCCAAAGATGTGCAAAATGACAATGAAGATATGCTGGACAGAATGTATATAGTACACAAACATCCGTAGAATACCACTAACTCGGGTTGTCCACCATTCCTCCTTGTATGTTGTCCTCCATCATAACTTTACTCCGGTTTTTATGTTGTCCTCCATACATATCTTTAATACTAGCTACTCGAAACCTTCTGATAATCTTCTCAATTCTAACTTCACTCTTCCCTGTATGTCTTCCTCCAACATAAGAAAATACATCCCCAACCAAACTCCTCTTATGAACATGACCCCTTTCAAAATGAGAGGTTAGCTGGTCGTAATACTTTCCATGGAGTATAAGAGGCATGTTGCTATCAAATGATACATCTCGCCTTCAAATATCCCACCTTTACCCTATGATCAACTTTCCCAACTAGTTCCCTATATTTATCCATAAAATGAAACCCCCCTGCCCCCACCCCCAACTTTGATTTCTGTTTACATCTTGTTGCATATTCTGATGACAACAACTTCGTTTATTTCCACTTAATTTCGGTAAAAGGTTTAAATTGTCGCCTCTTTTTCTGACTTCCCACGAGATTTCTTTAAACCCTTCGGACTCAAGGCTAATCACCTATCCAATGACACAAGGTACATACACGAACAAGGTTCTCCTATTAGTTAATACCATGATAATTATAGAAAATTTGTGTGAACCCCTTCATATATGAGACTGGGTGAGAGGGGTCATTAATGTTTACCCGAGGGGTCAGTAATTACTACCGGACCAATGGTCACACATTTTTTTGTGGGATAATTAATAATGCAAATAAAATTAAAATATCTATAACCATAAAAGTGTCATGACATAAAAGTGGAATGAAAAAAATAATTAGCTTCAACGAGTCCAAAGTTAAGGAGATACGTTGAGCAATTTTAAAAAAAAACGATAAAAGTACCTCGGGAGGAGAAATACGTTGAGGAACTAAAGAGCCACCAAGCTGAATAAGCCCATCAGAAGTGAACAATGTGATCCTTTCCTCACGTACCCATTCAATTCCTAGCAATCATGAAAACGAAATGACGGAATTGACCCGAGTAGGAAAAGAAAAAAAAAAGGGGAGAAAAACGTACCGTTATGATCGTTATCATTGGAAGACAGAGGCTGTTCCCAGGGGTACGACCCATACTCAAACCCAAATGGATCATCGTCATTTCCGAATTTACCCCACGGGTGATCGCGGGGGGTGGCTTTGGTTGTAAGGCGAGAGGAAGGGGTGGCTTTGGTTGTAAGGCGAGAGGAACGAGATTGGGAGGGAGATCGAGGAGGTAAGAGTGAGAACGAGGTGGTTGTGGTGGTGAGGTGACGTGAGATGGTGGGGGGTGATGAGGAGTATGTGGTGATCGTGAGTGTTGAGGTTTCTGCCATTGGGAAAATGATCCAATGAGAAGGAGAGAGTATGGAGTTTGGAATTGGATTTGGATTGGGGAGATTAATTAAAGGAAAGGAAAATGGACGCCACACAGTTTGGGGAGGGGCCACGTGGGATAGTGAGAGCCGAGAGTGGGGGTGTTTTGTATTATAGTTAATTGCGGGAAAGTAGGGGGATTTGGATTGATCTTCAATCTAATAACCTTTTTGAATAAAACTAGTTTTCTTGCCCGTGCCATGCCCGGTTCACAATTTTATAAATTTATTATCTTATTTCTCTTTTGAATTTAACATAAAAGTGTAATTGTTATTGTATTTTCATTTATTGGATGATACTTAATGTTCGTAATAATTCTT
>ONZK01006084.1:1198-13650 GCA_900322385.1 Pharnaceum exiguum
AAAACGATCTCGAATAGTGCCTAAGTTTGTAGCTAAATATTTTGATAGATTTGAATATCATTGTGTCTAATTATGAATGTATTATGCCTTACAGTTGTCGAATTGTCATTAAACAATACTTGATATGCTAATTGGTTGCAACTAACAAGAAAGAGAAGGAAATAGGACCTTAAAAAGAAAAAGGAAAGGCAGTCGAAATAGGATATGTTATACACATTTTTTTTAGAAAATTTTCTGGAAATAGGATATGGAAGCAATCTAACAATTGTAATACAAGATCTCAAAACTAGAAAAAGGAAATCAATACAAAAAACTTTAGACTGAAAATCGAATCAAAAATACTAAAATAAAAAGAGAAAATTGTACAAAACTACCTTATAAAAAGTGTGTTTTGTAAGGAACTACCTTATAAATTTTTTTTTGTACAAAACTACCTTTATATCATGGTCAACTTGGTCAAGTAATACCAAATGTGATAAAATGTCAAAAATACCCTTAATAAGTCATGTGAGTGGCACATGTTTTTATATTGCCACACCTTTTTCATCTCTATGCACACCAAAGTAAAATAAAAAGTTTTATTTTTTCCCCCTAGACCCGTCAAAATTTACCCGACCCGAAAAATAACCCGAAAACCGACACGAAAAAAAGGGTCACAAACATGAAAAAATCGACCGAAACTCGAAACTGACTAAACCCGAAAAGCCCGGTATTGAATTTGAAATCGATCGAAACGACCCTTTTTATTATGTTTTAATGATTTGAAATTGTAAAATATACATTTAGAAATATTTTATTGAACAAACGGGTCGTTTCGGGTTCAACCCAGATTTTACCGGATTTTTCGGATTCGGTCAGTTTTGAGTTTTGGTCGATTTTTTCTTGTTCGTGACCCATTTTTTTGGGTCAGTTTTCGAGTCATTTTCGGGTCGGGTCGGTTTTCACATGTGCCACTCACATGACTCATTGGGGGTATTTTCGACATTTCATCACATTTGGTACTACTTGACCAAGTTGACCATGATATAAGGTAGTTTTGTACAAAAAAAAAAATGTGTAAGGTAGTTCCTTACAAAACACACTTTTTATAAGGTAGTTTTGTACAATTTTCTCAAATAAAAATAATATATTTAATACTAAGTTTTTGAACAACTAGCTAAAGAACCATAGATTAAAAATTTATCATATACATTAGCAAAAAAAAATTATCTTAATTGATTAACCAAATTTATCAAAGTCTCAAACCCTCTAAATTATTTACAAACACATATCCGAGGACACGTGAAATATCAACCCATTTATGTAAAACATCAATAATTTATGGCATTATATGCATAACAAAGTCAAAGTGTGATGTAGGGTAAGAAGTTGGCATTGCAAACTCACAGGCGTTAAAGAAGGAGGGAGTGGTCGTGTTGGCTAGATTTCATTTTGGAGGAGAAGAGAAAATAGATGATTGAAGAGATTAGTATGAGAGGAAATGTATAATTTTTTTGTTAAATGGGAAATTCGATGGTTTTGTTTTCCTAACTTTCTTTACTTTGGAGTTCATTGGATTAGAGGGTGTTACGGAGTCGTTTTATTTTCTTAATGAGGTGTCTGTGAAACATTTTTTAAACGCCTATTCATTTTTATTTTTATTTTGAATTGGGGTGTCGGTCCACCCACTTTTTTTCCACTATAATTTGCCCAGACTATCCCCACCCATCTTTATTGTTTAACTCCTTTCCTTAATTCCCTTTTTTAGACATTCTCTTATTTCAACTTATTATTCCGCTAACATTTAGAAGAAAATCTCTTGTGCAATTTGAAATAGTATTGGTAGAGCTGTAGAAGTGTTGAACGCTACAAGCTAGAGATAATCATAAAAGTGTTTAGTCCTTTGGAATTGGATATACAGGAGCAAAAATGGATTTTTCAAACCTTATGACTAATCTCCAAACTAAATTGCAAAATTAGCGAATCCCTAAAACTTCAGAAGCAGGAAGAACAATCCTTATCCAAAGTCATTGTGAAAGTATCCCCTACTTATCTAATACAATGCACACCAGTCCCGAAATCTACTACACGCAAGATTCATAGCACTAATAGGGAATTTTTTTTTGGAAAAATTCGAGTAGTTCTAAGGGTGTTCCTCTTATCGCTTGGGATACTATTTGTCAACCTAAGAAATATGGTGGATTAGGCCTTCTAAAAATGGAGAATGTTAATAAGGCATTTGTCAGTAAACTACTCTGGAAATTAATAATGGATAAACATAATTTTTGGTTGTCACTTATTAATAAAAAATACTTTCGTAACCGAACTATTTTTGAATATAAATCTTCCAAAAAAGATTCTTGGATTATTAAGCAAATTTTAAAACACCGGAATTTTTAAAAAAAAGGAATTCGATGGAAGGTAGGCGATGGAAAATCCATCAATTTTTGGTATGATAATTGGATAACTAATCAATCACTAGTTGATCTTTTAAGTTTGTCCAGCTCTCAAATTGATAATCCATTTACGACTTTATTTAGTCTAACCTGTCGTGGGATATTCCAAAGTTAAATACTCTTATGCCTCATTCTATCACGAATATCATTAAAGGAATTCCAGTGCCTATGATACCTATTGCAGATGACATTGTTTGGGGACTCACGTCCTCTGGTGAATTTTTTGTTAAATCAGCTATTTGGTTAGTTAGGTATAATACGGCCGCCCATATTGACAAATGGGATTTTCAATGGATTTGGAAAGTAGACATTTATCCAAAATTACAAACTTGGCTTTGGCAATTGTTTCATTCCTCACTTTCGACCTTAGAGAATCTTAAATATAGAAAAATTGCTCCGGATAGTACTTGTCGCATATGTAAATCGCAAGTCGAATCTGCAGATCATATTTTCTTAGACGGTTTTCCAACTCAAAATGTTTGGAATGAACTCCACTTCTCTACTAGGTTAACAGGTCTTCCGTCACTAACTTCAGTTTTTCATCTTTTACCGTTCCTTCAAGCTAATCGGTTACATAATGAATTGCATAAAACTTTCTATGTCCTGTGGAGTTTATGGACGGAACGGTGTAATTTTATTTTTAAGCAACAACCTGTTAGTATTAATAGAGTAATTCATCGAGCAAAGTCTAGTTTTTTTGAATGACAAATTCGGAACACAAATGAGTTTCTTCCACATGAACGAGTACCCAAAACATCTTCTAATTTTCGCGTTGGCAATTTTGGGTGGACGCCTCCGCCACATCAGTGTGTCAAAATTAATTTTGATGGATCACTTCTTACTAACAATTCTTCTTCTAGTGCAGGTTTCAGTATTAGAGATGCAAGAGGACATTTAATCACAGCTAAAGCGAGGAATCTTGGATCCACATCTATTTTAATAGCTGAAGCTACAACTTTACGGGATAGCATTTCGGAGCCATTACGTTTGGGGTATCAAAGATTTATTATTGAAGGCGATAATAAAGTGGTCATTAATAGTTTCCACAATTCGTTTATCCCTCCTTGGAGTATTGCTACTCTTATCGAGGATACCAAGCGGCTACTTCAACATGTGCAATGGTTCCAACTCACCACATTTATAGAGAAGCGAATCAAGTGGCGGATTGGATCGCGAAACATGGACATAATATAATCGACTCTTTTTACTTTCAGCCGCAGGATAGTGCGGATTTTTCTTTATTTCTACTTTTCGATAAATTAGGAGGTACCCTCAAGAGGAGGGTTTCCTAATTTTCCATGTAACTTTAAAAAGAAAAAATGTCAAGCTCATTTGGAATGATATTGAACAAGAAATCGAAGTCATGGTTGAGTCAAGCTTATTTCGAATGAAATTTCCTTCACCTCCATTGTCCTCAAAGAAAAAAGAGGAAGGTTGAGTCAACTAACTTTTGAACGAATCGGAGAGTAAGCCTATTTTCTTGTCAAAAAATGATTGAACAGTAATAATGCAACTAATCACCCCTATCTAATATCTAATTATCTATGCCTGATTAACGTGATTATTATGGAGTACCCCTTTTTCTCCCCACTGGCATATCTTCCTTTATTTATACTGTACCTTTGGTTGACGCCATCTTCACCTGACCTTTTCTCTTCCTTTTTCTTCAAGACTAGACACACAGTACAGTCACACAAGTACACAAAACTGACAACTGCCTCTTCCTCTCTTCCACACACAATCACAATCACAATCACAAACTTTTCCTCTCAAAACAAATAAAAAAAGAAATAAGAAAAAGAAAGAAAGCTGTACCTCAATCTACTCGAGTGCACGCATCCCAACCATGTCCACCTCCTCCTGTCCTCCTCCCAGAATTAGTAAACCCGTTGCTTATCTATCCTCCTTCCATTAATAGTAACCATATTAATTAATATATATATATATGGCCCCAATTGTCTTACACTCTCCTCTTTTCTCTCTCCGCATTATTAATTCATCACTTTCTCCCTCCTCCTCATCTCCCTCTCCACCCCACTCTCTCTCCTCCTCCTCCTCCTCCTCTCCCTCCTCACCGTCGTCGTCTCATTACTGCTCCCCCTTCGGCTCTTGTCATTTCTCTGCGGGTAATCCTCTCTTCTTTGATCAACTGCAGTTTCATTTTTCCGTTTCCCTTTTTTTCCCTTTCTCTTTGAAGTGAGTTAGGTAAGGTAGTAATGTTGTTAGGTATTGTGTCTGTCTTTATATGCTACTATTGATAGATAGATAAGATATGTGCTGGCTATGTTTTGAAACAATTTAACTTTATTTCTATTTGTTTTTGCTAATTGCTTTATATGTGAACTTGTGAATTTGTCAAGAATAAAATAGCGCAAGTCTATTTGTTTTTTCTTTTTTTAGTCTCGGTAGTGAAAATTGGTGTTTGGTCAGATGAACCAATTGGAGACAAATGGAATTCTAGTATAAGATGAAAAACAGCATTTTGTAAGAATTAGATGTTTATTGGTGTGACAATGACAACATAGCTTTAGTCCCGATTAATGACGGGGCGTTAAAGCAATGTAGTGCAGTGTATTGTACTCCAAGGTGTATTAGTACATTAAGGAATGAACTTGAAGCTTGTCAAATATGAATAGTCAGTCCCATATGCCTGCCTATTGGGATGCCGCAAACTTGTGTAGGGTGGACGCGGTGAATGAACACATGTAAAAGGGTAAGACTTCTGAGATTTATTCGAGAGGTCCCAAGTTCGAGTCTCCTCAGGGCCTCTGGATTTTACCTGTCATTAACTTTAGGGACCATGGGGATTGTTATGCAAAGCCTAGATACCCTTGTTATCTAAAAAAGGAAAGGGTAAAATTGGGACGACGTTAGACACGTCTTGCATAATCTGTTCTGTGTGATTGGATGGACCCGTTGTATATTGCAATGTCTTTTCGTTTAAAGGCATTACTAAAAAAAAATTAACGAGAATTTATTTATGTAGGTTTTTTTTCTTCATTTACAGGTAGTTGTAGTGTGACATGGGTACATGACTTTGATATAAGGATTTTTTCATGATGTTTTAGTTAGATGTTGTGTCAAAACATGCTCACCAATTCAATGTACAAGTAGTGTTGGATAGTGGATTGAAGGAAGTCAGCTTAGTGGATGAGTGATGAAGTTGTTTTCCATTTTCGGCTGCACATGTGGTTAAGTGTTGCGGTACAGATGGGGAGAAAAATGGGTGGGGTGTGAGTTAATAACATAGAAGACAATTTTTTGTTGAAGGCTTGGCATCATTGCTTCTCTTAAGTGTAACATTGGATAATGATGGTAGCATGAATTGATTAATGTGGCTTGCTACTAGACTTTTAATGCCATGAAAACATTTCATGATGGTCTATAGATATAAACGGTGACTTATTATTAAGTATCGAAAGTAGCATGAAATGGTCTAGGATATTCGTGTTGTTAGCGATCGCGCGCTGGAAGGTAGTGTTTTATGCAACTGGAAAAGCATAGGGAAGCTGTTTAGTTTACTAATCAGACCACATTTCTTGTGTTGGAGTACTGTTGCATTATCCCGTTTTCTCTAGACTAAGAAACATATTCTGAAAGTTAGGTGCATACTGAACTCAATTCAGATTAAACTAGTTAGTAAATTTATGGTTGCGAGATTAATATGGTTTCCTTTGGCTATGTGGTCATTCGGGTATCATATGGAACATTTTAACTTTCGAGGAAATTTCAGAGTCAATAAATGAGAGTTGCTGTGACATTAGGCTACCAGTCAAGTAAGTATCCGGACCCCTTTCTTGTTGAAATGGCTGATTCATATGGCGGTTTGTTGAGTGCGTTTGTTAATTTCCGATTGCTTAGTACCTCTCGAAGGAAAATTTTCATCTTAAGGCCATGCCTGAACGGGAGTAATTATTAAGTGTATTAGAATGAATTTTAAGAAGGGAAGAGGTGGTGGAAAAGAGGGAGAAATAGGGGAATGACTACTCTAAAAGGGAGGAATAATTACTCCAGTTAAGAGGGCTTGAATGTACTACCTCCTGTTGGTGTGAATCATCACTCTCTTCCCTCCACTTTCTTCCGTTGACTAGTTGCCCCAACCATCATCTCCACCTTTTTTTCCCATAGTCATTACCCCTTGAATGATTAGCTCAATCCAGTCGAGCCCTAAGATGAGTAATTTTTGTTGTGTTACTGGTGGTAGTGTAGGATGCCTGTATTCGTAACTCCCCATATTTTTGTATTGTGTATTTGTTTGCCATGTTAGTTGATTGGTGTTTATAGAGAGGCTTTGGCTTCCAAGCACAGTGTAACTGAGTCACATATAGAGTCTTACAGGAAAAAAAGAAAAACTGAGTTACAACTAGAGTAGAAGGTAGCCATGACATGGGTCATTTAAACTTTAGATCTTGACTGAAGTTCTAAATTTCTTTGTTATGAGTATACATTCTGAAATTCATAGAGAAGCCTTGTGGACGGAGTAATGGTTGTGGTATACAGCACACATCTGAACAAGTTCGTGTCTGTTGTGTGGCCTCGTGTCACTGCATTCTTTGTGGGACACCTCTGATCTACATTTTGCACTCATCTTCTTCTTTTCCCTCATCGCTTCATGTTCAAGCTTCTTAAAATGCTCTTAGTAATTTTTGTTGAAGGAAACTGGAAATGGTACAACTGTTCTGGTTGGGACCACTCTTATCCCGCGAGAAATATGTTGCATAGGGCAGTGTTGGACTTTGAGGTACAATTTCAGAAAACAAGGTTCATGTCTGTAATTGACCTTGCCTAATAATTAAGACTATTCAAACAAGTTTTAACGCAGAGGCATGCAGCTTGAAGACACCGAATTTCCAGGTTATGTAGCTTGTTAACGACAACACTGTGGGGTTCAAGATGTTTGCAACCTTTCCCTTGTTCTGAAAAAACAGAGAGGTCTCCCAGAATGACTAGGATGCATTGAAGTATTGACTTCCCGCAAGGGTGTTACTTCTCTGAAGATGAGAAGTCCCAGATGTTCTTCTTTTTTTTATAGCCATTTTGATTTATTCTATAGGCATAGTAATATTTCTTTCAGCTTCATCGGCAATGGACAGTTGTAGCATGTTGTTGTGAAGTACGTAATTGATTGAAGATGCTCAAGAGGTTTAATTTGATTATTTCAACCAGGCTTTTTTCGCTAATAGCCTAATAGATACAGATATATTTCAGGATTGGTCAGAATTGTTTATCTTCCTGGAAGGAGTAGTTAGTTGATAATTTTCTAACTTTTTTTGTGAGTAATGAAAAAGGGGACCTGTTTCCTTGTTATCTCCACACATCAGCGTTATGTGTGGCATAAGTAGCAAGGAATCTTTGCATTATTTCTATACTATGAGGTGTTACATGCATTATGTAAACGTTTGTTTGGGTTGATGGGAGAAAATCGGATTTGCTAAGGAAATGTGCAAGTTTAGGAGGAGTAAGGGAAAAGAATGTTCTAACTTCTAAGGCATTTTTCTTTCTTCTTCGTTAGATGGTTATATGGTATTTATGGTCGGAGAAGTACTCCCAAATATGTTTGGGGAATAGCTCACTGCTCACCTAATAGATTCACCTTGGGTCATACCCTATGTATAGTCTCTATATGGCCTAAGGGTGAGGACCAACTACTCAATTGAAATTTTAATAACTTATAACCTTTGCTTGTTAGGATTTCTCATTTCTAAAACTATTTTTTTCGCACAGAATCAATACAACTTTTTCCTTTTTGAAAAATAGAGAAATTGGGAATATCTTGTGTCATTAGAGCTGCTCTCTATGTGCATTGCCCACATGTGTATTGATAGGAGGAAATATGTCAACTGCAAATCGAGCTAGTTTTGTGATTCATTTGAAATATTATCATGTCAAAATGCAATTTCTCATGGTTAGGTCTGCTTGTTACCTTTTGTCATGTTGTTCTTCTTGTCTCGAGAGAATATTAGCATTTTGTTTTAGAGTTCAGAGAGGCTCACTGTTGTCTCCTTTTACTTCACAAAGAGGAACCTAAAGGTATCAAATTGCTTGATGTGTCATCATAAAACTAATGGATGTTTCTTTCTAAGTGGCCAGTCATCCTAGTGCGTCTAAATTCAAGAATACTGGTCATTCTTTCTGTCTTTAATTTTATTTGTCATTTAGATTTCTGACCTTTTGTAGGTCATTCTTCTAGGGCTGAGTAATATCTGGAGAAATCAACGGTTCAAGGTTCATGTTATGAGTGCCGTAGTTGGCAATTTAATGTCGTCAACAGCATTTGCCAGTGGAAAAGATGATCCAGATCATCTCCTTGTACTTGTTCACGGAATCATGGCAAGGTATATGGAAATTTAAAAGTCTGTATCGCTTGTAGTTTCTCACATTGTATCAACTAGCATTGAGTCGTGAAATATCTATTTCTAGAGTTTGCATGCTTTACAGAAAATTTATTGCGTGAACTGATCCGTGTCATGATTGGACATTTGAATTCCAGAATTTCATTTCTTGAGTTTGTTTCTTGTTTTGTATATCTTATAAGACGTCCACCTCTGGTTCCATAGAGTACTTCATAGAATTTCATTTTGTGTATGAAAAGGTCACTTATTTTAGGTGGTGCTGCTTATTGGTCTACTGTTTGGTGATAAATGGGCATCTTCTGTGTAGTGCAGCCCTAGTGATTGGACATACTTTGAAGCAGAGCTGAAAAAGCGTCTAGGACGGAACTTCTTGATTTATGGTGAGTTTGTCTACTTTGATTATCGAGCCGTCATGTAAAATATCCACTCTGTCTTGACATTTTTTGGGGATGATGTTTCCAGAAAATCCATGAAATGCTTTTCTTGTACACATACTAGTAGCAGTGTTATGATTTAGTGCATTTGTTTTCAACGGAATACGAGAATGTTTCCGGAATAGTTCTTATGCTGAACCTTATTAACTTCAGAAATAGAGTTACTTTTCTTGCTTCTTTCTGGACAAAATCTGCAGGCCAACACATTTGACTAGTTTGCAGAGGAATTGGTCTAGCTTGTTACTATTCTTTTAAGAGGATGACTTGTCCTCCTCCCTCATTAAGTAAATTGTCTCTTAAAACTAAAAACATAGTACATAGTAGTAGTAGTTGGAAATTTGGAATGCTATATTACATACTATAAGGGGAATGGTCGAAGGGACATTTGGAAGTAGTAGAAAAATATAAAACAGTACATAGAGAAAAAAATGTACTAACTTCGCTTGTGTCACTTTGTACATGCTGTACTTATCAGTGGAGTAGTGTCACTTTTAAGGACCTTATTGTATATTTGTATGACTTGGCAACCATCTTTGTGAATTTTAGTGGAATGGGAAATACAGTGAGTTGTACTTAGTTGGGCTTGTTCTCATAGACTGAACTTATTTGAATAGAATTGAACTGAAGTGAAGTGAATGGTAATTATAAATTGCAAGGAAACTCCTGAATTGAAATGATCGAACTGGAATAATCTGGACTGAAGCGAACTGAACACTGGGCAGAATAAGTACGTCCTAGTGAACAGGCTGTTAGGGACTTCAGGTTCGGCCTCATATATCTTACCCTGTTGATGCCATAGTAAATTGATTGTCCTACCTTTGAATGACATATGTATCTTAAATTTGGAGCTGCAGCAGCTAACTGCTGGAACCAGAACCTCTCATGAGCTAAACTTGTGAAAATGCGTTGAATAGTTGGATTCGTATATGAAACAACGGCTCATTTTATAGGACATCTCGTGGAATCTAGAATGTTTTGGTCAGGATGTGACATAGTAGCTTGGTCTGCATAAAGTTCATCGTTTGGTGTCCCAGGTTTCCGGTTTTTTGTTGGGTCTTTCTATTGACGGTCTTTGTTGCGAATAGGCAATTTTCTGAAACTATTGGTGCCTTTTCTGCAGGAGCTTCTGTCAGTCTTATTAGGTTGTCTGCTAAAATTGCTTTTTTCTTCTTTCATGTCTCTAGCAAGTTCATCAAATTCCTACGCTAAAACGTTTGGTGGGGTTGATGGGGCTGGGAAACGTTTGGCAGAGGAGGTGAGTTCTATGTTATACTTTACTTTGATTGAGCTAGTACTTCTCATGAGTAGAATATTCTGTTTTAATGACATTGTTTATGTAAGACAGGTTCGACAAGTTGTACAGAAAACAGAAAGTTTGAAGAAAATTTCATTTTTAGCTCATTCTCTTGGCGGCTTGTTTGCAAGATATGCAATTTCGGTACTTTACTCATCTGATACCATATCTCATGGAGCGCACGATGATGCTTCAACAATGTCATCGTCAAGAGAGCATGGTATGATTGCAGGTCTGCAGCCAATAAATTTCATTACCTTGGCAAGTCCGCATCTTGGGGTTAGGGGGAGAAAGCAGGTCCGTCCGTATAATTTAGCACTTTCTTCTTAGAGTATTCTTATTTCCATTGGTGATAGTATGACATACTTCAGTGGGCGAGGTTTTAAAGGTACCAACTTTCCAGCGTTCTGCTCTAACAACAGAGCACCTCTCTTGGTGTTCTATTTTTCTTTTCACCAAAGGAAGATACCTGTATTGCCATTTGCTCAGTGTTTCTTGGAGATTTCTTAAAAAAGACAAAAAATCATGTTGTTCTCCTATAATTTTCAGTTCAGACTACTAAGTGAAGAACATTATAAAAATGACCCCACATTAAATTATCTCAGCTGAAGTTAAAGGTGCTCTGATCACAAGGCTACCAGCCACTGCTCGCTAAGAAATCATAATAGGTTATCAGAAAGGTATGTGCTATTTAATATCTTACCTCTAATCGCTTGCCTATGTCTTTGTTCTGCAGTTACCATTCCTCTTCGGAGTCCCTTTCTTGGAGAAACTTGCCCCTAATTTAGCTCCCTTAGTTGCGGGTCGAACTGGAAGTCAACTTTTTCTGACTGATGGTAAATCGAATAGACCCCCTCTTCTTCTGAAAATGGCAACAGATTGTGATGATGGGAAGTTCATGTAAGTCAAGTTGCTTTTCAGTATAACAATTAACTATCCTGTTGATCCATACTGCTCTTGTAACTTCATCGGTATCTTGTGCAGATCTGCCCTTGGTGCTTTTAAATGTCGCATACTGTATGCCAACGTGTATTTTGATCGTATCCTTTGCAATGCTCTAAACAAAATAAGAATGCAGTTCATTTCTCTCTTTCGGTGATGGGTTCCCTTAAATTTTTTAGATATGGTTGGTTGGCGCACTTCTTCTATAAGGAGAGAGAATGAACTTCCTATGGTGAGTTGATAACTATTTTTTGTCTTCATCCCTCTGTATCATCTGTCTCTTCAGTGATCCGCTTATTACTTACTTTTTTCTCAGACCTGGTACTTCCAGATATTTTGTTCAACTCCTGTATGCTGCCAAATTTCTATTATTGTGTGAACTGTCCTCCGATACCGAACTGGAAACAAGTATGGAAGATAAAGAATAAGAATGAACATAGGTGGAGTAGGAGGGTTAATGATAATCTTTTCAGAATAAAATAGGGTAAAGTACAAAGGTAACATATTCTGATAATCTGTACTCATCT
The DNA here is from genome assembly GCA_900322385.1 of Pharnaceum exiguum. Taxonomy (NCBI): domain Eukaryota; kingdom Viridiplantae; phylum Streptophyta; class Magnoliopsida; order Caryophyllales; family Molluginaceae; genus Pharnaceum; species Pharnaceum exiguum. Next base: position 13,184 of record ONZK01006084.1, read on the forward strand.
CTGTCGTGCAAAATTCTGTTAGAGCTCGTTTGTTTAACACTCAAGTAACACGGGAATTGAAAATTCCTAGGAAGTGAGGCATGCTCTCTTGCTTTGTTAGCTTTGTTTGTGGGCCAGGAAGGAATTGTTAACTCCCACAAGAACTTCGTTAATGTATGGACTTGGGAATTAGAACAACTAGGTTCCCCTAGATAATCTCCATTTCCCACAATAATGTGATACATAGGAACTTAGACTTCCTATGCTAACCAAATACACAAGTAAAATTCCCATGAATTGGACATGGGAAATGAGTTCCCGAGAAGTACTCCTTCTCGAGGGAATCAAATTCATATGTTAATCAAACAAGTCCAAATTCATATGTTCAAAACTTATCATAAACTACTATGAGGTTATATCATATTTTTGTATGATTACGACCTATGTACCCTTCCTCATTTTCCATATCACATCTGAGAGAGGGAGGG
>ONZK01006085.1:0-13647 GCA_900322385.1 Pharnaceum exiguum
CTATCTAAGGCCATATCCTCGGTAAGTGATAAATTAGTCATATCATTTCTAATGCATTCACCCCAACTCTTCTTCGGTCTTCCTCTCCTTCTAACCCCACTCACAACCATGTTTTCGTACCTACGCACCGCTGCATTCGCTCCTCTCCTCCTAACATGACCAAACCAACGTAGCCTGGTCTCTCGCATCTTATCCACGAGTGTAGCCACTCCCAGCTTCGCCCTCACCACTTCGTTTCGAATCATGTCCAGCCTAGTAAAGCCGCACATCCAGCGCAGCATCCGCTGGATGTGCGGATAAATATTTAATTATATGACATCTCATATAATTAAATATGATAAAGTCAGGGCCGTTTTAGGACATGTAACATGTTCGAGATATCTGCTGGCACAACTTTCAACTTAGTGAAGGGCCATAAATTTTGTGACCCGACTATTTTTGTTTTTTGTTTTTTCTTTCTCTTACAACCTAACTAAACTTTTATGTAATAAGTACAAGTAAAAGCAATCGTCGATCTCGCAATCATCACTATTAAAGGAATATGTCATCTTTAGTTCTCCCTGTGTGATAAATAGTTTAAAATAAAAAGACAAAAACAAGAGTCCAATTCTCTTCAGTTCGACAGTTCCTCTCAAACTTCAAGAAATTCATTTAAAAAATACGTTGAGGTCTACAATACAATGATCATCGTACATTTTAGACTGTGTTTTGTTCATCGCTAATACTACAGTTCAGTTTTTTTTAGTTCACTTCTGTTCAGATTTTTTCAGTTCAGTTCAGATTTTCCCGGCCGACCAAAACACACCCTTAGTGTACCATATAAATTGAATTTCTCCCTATATAATATTAGGGCCTTAATTCTTTATATTGCATTAGCTTAGGCCTCAAAACAATCTAAGACGGCTCTATATAAAGTATAATTATTTACTTAAAACCCGTTTAAGGTCGAATATAATATTGAAACAGAGCGATAACTAATAAGAGCCATCTGGGTTGCCGACGTGGCTTAAGCCGAGGAGTAAGTGTTAAATCTGCAATTATATTGACTTTATACTCTCTAAAAGAAGGTGCCTTTGGCTGATAACCTCTCTTTTGCGCAGTCGCTGGGGATTAAAAGGAGAACAGAATAGGATGCCATCGACAGAGCTATGATTAGCATTATTTCTGAACTTTGTTGTCACGAAATGCTAAGTGCTAACTCCAAATTAGTATTTTTCATTATTTTAGCTAAAGAAAGGATCAGCCCACGTTAACAAGAGAATATTTGACTGATAATTGCTATACTTCAACCTTTTTGGACTATAGTCTATAATTCTATATGCATGTGTTATTTTTGATGATAGTGAAATCAATAAGATCAAGCAGAATTTATTCTTCTTTTTAAGGATGGATGGTTCTTCATCATACTGACTGATCGGGAATTTCTAGTGGAAGGTGCTGCTTAAAGTCTTTAAGACTGTATTTTGTTCATCTTAAGTGTGATAACTCATTTTTGCAAATTCATTTCAGTTCAGGTTGGTGTTTTTAATTTTTTACAGTTATAGTTATAATTTTAACTATTTTTAGTTCAACTATGTTTTCATTAATCAGTTCAATTCAAAAACTTTATATCCTTACAGACGAACAAAACTCATCCTAAGAGGTTATAATATTATTGTATTGACGTCAAATAAAAAGAATTATATCATTTTTATGTTCTTCCCTACTCTTACAAGTTACACCTCTAGTCCCCCCTATATAAAGACATGCAACTATGCAAGAAATTGATAGAATGAACCTACATTCTTTCATCTTTCCATTTATGCGACTCCAAATTAGGTACTTTCTCTTTAAGCAAAAAGAATTCTCTTTGCAATAACTGGAGTCAATAGAGATCCACTTACGATAGAGAGCTAAAGAGTTCAAAGGCAACATATAGAGAGATGACGGTAAGTGGTCGTTTAATGATTTTCAGCTAGTAGTTCGCAATTTTTTTGCCTTGCTAATTTTCTCATATATATGGAAGCACTAGTTACCGCTGAATTCAATTAGCTTCTTGTTTTCCCGTTATTGTGTTGAATGCAATTAAGCAAACCGAGTATTTGATATGGTGAACCTTTTTTGTTGTTGTTGGGGGAAAGTGATGTGGTGACACTTGAAAGTTGAGCTTCATTAGTTGACCAATAAAGCTCTACTGCTCTAGTAGAGATACTGTACCACTGTACCAGTATGAGCTGAACCAAAATAAAACAAAGGTGTGATTGGAACTGACCTTCCTGAATTGGATAGGATTCTACGAGAAACGCGCCTGGAAATAGAACCACAAATTCTTCTTTCGGCAAAGATTTACGTATGATCCATCTTTTATACTTCTTTTGAGTGTGTTTTGTTCATTTGTAACTTTGTAAGCATCTGAAATATAATTAAACTGTTTTTTTTTTGACAGAAATTAAACTTAACTGAAATACAGAACAAAATTGAAATAAAAAAAACTGAACTTTATTAATACAAGCGAACAAAACATAGTAATAGGCTACTGTTTTACAACCTGAAGTTTTGGAAATTTTCACATTAACCTTGATGTTGTTACATTTGTTATAAAATGTACTCGTCTATTACATAAACATAACTTCATACACAATTATGCTCTTTCAATCAAATGTCTTATTACCGTGACGTTGCCTGTTAGGAACTACGTTGTAGTACCATTCAACATCTGTTTTTGGAAAACCTGTTTAAGTGTATATAGATGCTATTTAAGTGTATATATATGCAACTTTTCAACAGAATTGAAGTTTTATCGTAATTGTTTTAAAATACATTTACTCATTAAAATCTTATCAATATTCGGGTTTCATATATTCGGGTTTAATGAAACTATTTAGTTAGATCTTTTTAATGATCTCTAAAGAATTACAAATGCATATCATGTTACAACTTTTTACAATTAAAAGAAACGAGCTGAAAACTAAACCGAACTGAATCGAACTGAAAATAAGTTTTTAAAAAACTACTGAGAACATGCCATTTCAAAGAAGGTAACAAATTGAATCGAACTGAGAATAATTTTAGTGGGTCTCCCAATTCACAAAAAATTGTTTGAACCCGTTTTATATATAAGATTGAGTATTTAATAACTTAGGTAGTGATTAATGACTCATTAAATAAACATAAATGACTCCTCGGAAAAACAATATTAACCCCTTTCATCAAGTCTCATATATAAAGCGGGTTGACTCACATTTTTCTCCTCTCAATTACCTTGTAAAAATAGTATATGAGCTTGATGCAGAGATCTTATTAATAAATGAATTTCTTTTCAATACTTGTCCCACGCCAATTACACACGTAATTCATTTTTTATTTCCTTAACTTTTTAACTACCTGAGTCGGCGTATGGGAGTTCTTTTTACTGCTGGAACAAAGCCAACCGAGGGGCGTTGACAGTACGCGTAATTTCTTTTCTCTCTAGGGTGATAACTGATCGATAACTTGATAAGTGACAACAAAGGGTAGGTCCAATACTCCAATATATTTGGTCACGTGGCCCTTTCCCACTTGCTCTAGACTGGGGAGGCAGTGCTACGAAGCTTACCTTGTCAATGGTTCTGCCGGTCTGCCCCTATAAATACTACTAGTACCACCGTTTATTCTTCAAACCAAATTTCACAAGAAAAGCAAAACTAGCTAAGCTAGCCGCTCCCCTTCTCATATTTAGGGGGAAATAATAATAAGTTGACGCCTCGAGTTTCCTGCATGTCTTTCAATTAATTAGAGGTAGTAATTGCTACGTCCAAGTTAAAAGTATTTGGCAGTCATATTTACTGTGCTGACAAATATCAGTAGCACGTAATTACTATACTTCAACTTCCTTTTGCTTATAAAGTTGAAGAAAGACGACCTTAAGTTTGGTCTGTTTCTGTTTTGCTGGTGATATTTACGATACAAAAGGTGTTAGCAAACATGGGAAGCAACAAACAGGAAAACCACCACCACCTTCACAACAATCAAGTCTTTAATGTTGATCTTACCCCTCAACTTGGTTCAAAGGTGTTCGACGATGATGGCCGCATCAAAAGAACTGGTAAGTTTTGCTCTCTTCGACTCTTTTTTGGCTTTTTGCACCCTTTTTTACTTTCTGTAGTAAGATTTCTTTTTGTCTAAAAAGAGAAGCGTGCTTAACTAAGATAGAAATCGAATCCACAACGTAAAATCGTTCGTTGTTGCCTGATGACACTTTTTAAGCACTAAAGCATGTTTTGATACTGTTGATATCCAGCAAGTCTTCAGTGCACCCGGTGTATAGGTACACCATGTGCCACGTCATCGTTTTAATTAAAAAATTAACATTGATGACTAATGATCATTTTTATGTGACTAATGACTAGTGAGTATTTTTATATGACTAATGACTAGTAGGAATATGACTAGTGAAATCTTTTATATGACTAATGTCTCCGACGCACTATCTGACTTTTAGCCATATTTATTTTTTTATTTTTTTTCTTTTTACTAGAAAGTGCCACCTATAGGTGTATGTGTATGCTAGACTAGGAGGTTGATATCTAGAATAAGATGCTATATATGATGAACTTGTGATAGTATGATACATTGATCCCACTTGTAAACAAAGTTGTATGATTCCCGTAAGGCCGTAAGCTTATCGTACTATGTCCGTGAGAGGACTAAAACATGTTTGCTAGTCGTACCATTCTTGTTTTGTTGTTTGTCCCTTGGGTTAACAATGACGTGTTGATTTTCTTGTTTAGGCTTAAGTTACCATTAGGTTTACGTGATTTTATTTTCTTCCTCAACTAATAATTATTTTTAACCAAGATCCATCTTTGGTCGGCTGTTAGCAACAATACGGTGCAAGTTAATCCCCATAAAACTTGAATTCATTGATTTGGCAAGGGCCTTTTAATTAGTTTGATCAAGCTGCCGCAGAAAACCTAGTGGTTTCTAAATCTTATTACTCCGTAAGTATTAAGGATTGTCTTTTTCAGTTACAAAAAAAAGAAAGATTATCATTACCTATAAAAATAAAGCCCCCAATAGTTATAACTATAAATAAATGCAGGAAAGGTTTCTCCAAAAATAATAATCTTGGAAAGTAATGTCAATCATCCAATGTAACTATAGATATTTATTAAATTAATAACAAATATATCATTAGCTTAAAAATTAAGTTATGCTATTACTATATTTTTCTATTTGGTGCAATTAATTTAACATTTAATTTACTGCAATAATTGTTCAAAGTTCAAACCGACAAAGAAACCAACAATTCAACATCATTTTTTTATATAGGTATAAATATATTATTATTTTATTTGAGATTTTAAAGCCCCTTATCCTTTTATCATAGGCTTTGATGATGTGATATTATTACTGTATATGACCTGTCGATTACTCGTATTTATGTATGGCATTATTGGCATATATCCAAAAGGACCAAAATTATGGGTTATGGTCTTATGGGCTCGAGCAAAATTAAATACATTTCCCTTTTTATTGTCATGTTATAAAGTTGTTCATGTTTTCAGCTCATCCGTCTATTGTGTCTATTCTTGTCTCCTCGAATTTTCTTAGTCTGTTTTTTCCATCAGTTAATTTTTAGATAGTACCCGGAAATTTTGGATTTGGTCATTATTGATGAGTTTTGATGCTTACAATTTTTGGTGTGACATTGCAGGTACGGTTTGGACCGCCAGTGCTCACATTGTGACAGCAGTTATTGGGTCAGGAGTGTTGTCCTTAGCCTGGGCAACAGCCCAACTAGGATGGATAGCTGGCCCAGTTGTGATGATCTTGTTTTCACTTGTTACTTATTACACTTCAGCCTTACTGGCTGACTGTTACCGCACAGGAGATCCTCTTACTGGCAAGAGGAATTATACATACATGGACGCAGTCAGGGCTAATCTTGGTATGTTGTTAATTTTACTAATAAAAAATGGTTCAGCAGTTTTTTCATTTTTTTAATGCACTTTAATTTGTTAGAGATTTTTACTGATGTTAATATTTGTTGTTCATTTTTAGGTGGCATGCAAGTGAAAATATGTGGTTTTCTTCAGTACCTTAACCTCTTTGGAGTAGCTATTGGATACACAATTGCTGCATCCATAAGCATGATGTGAGTGTTATATTCCAATAACATCATTCTATTTTTTGACCACATGGTATGACATATGACATATTGTTTGGACTTGTATGCTAATATTTGGTGTTGGTGGGACAGGGCAATAAAAAGGTCTAATTGCTTCCACGCGAAAGGAGATGACAAACCATGCCACACTTCTGCTAATCCTTACATGATCCTATTTGGAATTGCTGAGATCTTTTTCTCCCAAATTCCTGACTTTGACCAAATTTGGTGGATGTCAATCGTTGCTGCTGTCATGTCCTTCACTTATTCAACAATTGGTCTTGGTCTTGGCGTTGCTAAAGTTATTGGTATGTTACTCGTACGACTTATGTCTTATTAGCAGTTAGTCAGCTGATTTTGCTTAACTACTTTTGTTAACTTATGTAATGATGATGTTTGATTCAATAAATTAAAGCAAAAGAAGCCTACATTAGCCGCTGTATGCTGACTTTTTTGTGTTTGTGGGTGAACAGCTAATGGGAAAATCATGGGCAGTATGACCGGTGTTAGCATTGGTGGCCCTGTTTCAGAAATTGACAAGATATGGAGAAGTTTCCAAGCTCTTGGAGACATGGCATTTGCTTATTCTTACTCCATGATCCTCATTGAAATTCAGGTAGCTAGCTATTCTGAACTATAATCACATGAAATTTGATGTAGTAAGTATAATACGGAGTACTGAGTTAGCTATTAGTCCGGAAAACTAAATAATAAACATGGTTATTGCAGGACACCGTGAGATCACCTCCCTCAGAATCAAAGACAATGAAGAGAGCCACACTGATAAGTGTAATCGTAACGACAGTTTTCTACATGTTATGTGGGTGCTTCGGTTATGCTGCCTTCGGAGACATGTCACCCGGTAACCTCCTCACTGGATTCGGGTTCTACAACCCATTTTGGCTCGTGGATATTGCTAATGCAGCCATCGTGATTCACCTTGTTGGAGCTTACCAAGTTTATGTTCAACCCCTCTTCGCCTTCGTTGAGAAGAAAGCAATTGAGGCTTTCCCTGACAATCAATTTATAACAAAAGACATCAAGGTTCCGCTTCCTGGCTTCAAGAAGCCTTACAACCTCAACCTCTTTAGACTAATCTGGAGGACAATCTTTGTGATCATTACGACAGTCATCTCAATGCTCTTGCCTTTCTTCAATGATGTGGTCGGGTTGCTAGGCGCGCTCGGGTTTTGGCCATTGACCGTATACTACCCAGTTCAGATGTACATAAACCAGAAGAAGATACCAAAATGGAGCTCTAGTTGGATGGCCCTCCAACTTCTAAGTGCTGCTTGCTTGATTGTCTCCATAGCAGCTGCTGCTGGATCTGTGGCTGGGGTAGTTGGTGATCTTGGATCTTATAAGCCGTTCAAGACAGTCAACTAATATCTGACGTTTACTAACAGTATGGGTAGATGATGAAGAGAGGAAGGCATAAGCCCTACAAAAGGAGCGGCCTAATAGTTAATCGATCTTGTCCAATGTATGTAGGTTTTATGTTGCACATTCATGCAATATCTCTTGTATGTAAATGAAAATATTTAATTAAGGCTCCGAAAATTGTACCCCGAGTTCACATTGTTAAGTTCATCTGACAAATTCTGTTTGTCATTTGCACATTAGAAGAAATTAATGAAAAGTTCAAATGTTGCAGCATCATGTAATTTTCTTCTTCCTGTACTTTAATATTTGAGGCCCGATTTTCCGTTTTCGCGAGGGTAAATATTGGACTTTTGGTTGTAAATGTTTGGCCGTCAAATAATAATCATGACTTATTTTTAGCTCCCTACAGCAAAAATGCAGTACTCTACGAACAAGCGAAGAGTTGCATCATTCCTGATGTATACCAAGCAGAAAAGCATACACTGCTACGAATAAAAAAGTCTACAAAGATAGGAAGCTACAGGAATAGTTGACCCATCCACCCATCAAGGCATCAACAAATTCATCGGTTAGCATAAATTTAGAAAATTCCACAGAAATATGTAATTATTTTCCAAGATTCCTTATAATTCAGCTGGGTGTGAAAGCAATTTATCCTCAATCAGCACCATCAAAAGTGGTATCCAACATGGCACACAGAATCTTCAATCTTGCATGCATGATTGTATCAGATGGAGTTAAGGACCATATGGTGAGTATGGACCATATTAAATATCATGCACACACAAATAAAGTTCATTTTGGCTCTTTGTACTTAATTAAGCTACTTCTGAGATATAGTGATGGGAAGATATAGTGAGTCTCTTTACTACAGGTCTACAGCTATTCAAGTTCGCTAGGGGAAGATAAGATGGTAAAGACAAAAACTGAGGAGCCATTATTTCATCGTTCTCTTTTGATATGGGTCATCTTAAGATCTTGAACAGAAGAGACCTTTATTAGAAAGACTGTTGTTGCTATGTCATTGACAAGAACGTTTATGGACCGCCCCAATGAATCTGTTCTGAATGTGACTATGAGGGCCAAGTAGCACATACTTCATTAATCTTCTTCTCCGGCCACATCTTGCATTAACTACATACCGTGATATGTTGCAAATAAATCTGTTTCCAAATGCTTATATAAAGCTTGGCCGTAAAAATTGTTCGACCATTCCACATGCCATCAAAGCATTATTGTCGTCCGTCCAATTTGTCCTTGCAAAGTAGTTTACATGCGTCCAATTGCACCAAAATATCATCCGTGCGATTATATTCGGGATTTACTTTTTGGTCTAACTTCAATCGATATAGTTAAACTCCAGTTTTTTAATAATTTAAACTAGATGCAACCTTTAATTCTATAAAACTTACCTTTTTGCTATATATCTTAATTCATCTTTTTTTCTTTACTCTTTCCGGTACGTTCTATGCTAATTCTCTAGCTAGGATAACATTGATGTTCTGGTATTTAAAATCACAAATGTTTGTAGCCCTCAACGGTCAACAGAGAATCTTACCATTGTTTTTCTCGACCTATATTAGTTCTTTGGTTGTTATGGTTTGAAAACACACACCTTGAGCAACTATATACTAATATGCCTAGAAGCTGGGAATTTCATACCCTTGCTTTGGATTACCTTCTATAACATCATACTCCTTTAATTTTATTAAACACCAATGGCACCCCCTCCTAACAATTGGGTTAGAATTAATGTGAATACTGTTAGTACCGCATTTCTGGACGACAGTTATTTTCTTGTCCGCTAGTCTGCCAGTTAGGACTGTAGACGACAGGACGACCAACAACGCTGATATCATCGTAAGAGCGAAGAAAGATATTATACCGTAATATCTTTATGGAGCTTTGACCGAGTCTGAAGTGACCAACGGTTCTCAGAAGACTGCTGAACGAGTCTTCCTACAAAGTAGCAGATAAGAGTTGCAAACAAACGTGGGAGTCAAAAGAAAGACGTTGTAGATTCCCCTTGCTATGCGGATTTCCCTAATATTATGGAGAGGCTTCAGCAACGTTAACCTAGCACCAAGACTCCTATAAAAGGAGGCTGAAGACAGAAGAACAAGGGACACGCTACACACTCTACACACCGAGTACTAGAGCAACACACAAGCCATTCTCAAGTCTACTAGTATAAACTTTACTCTCTCATTGTAAAGCTGGGTTATTATCTTCTTGATCAGTACATCAACCTGATCAAACTTGCTTTGTAACCAAAAACACAACATAGTGCAGCATTTCCCAGTTGGTGGCAGCATCCAACCGAGGTTTTCTCCCCATTTAAAGGATTTCCTCGTACAAACGTCCTTGTGTTCTTTACTTTGCTTTACATTCATTTCCTGTTTTGCACACTATATTCATTTACTCTAGTACTAAGCAGCCTAAGTAGTGAAGACGATCTAGTGGTTTAGAATAGTTAATCCACAATATCTCCCTGAGTGCCAGATCGGTCACATTTGGCTAAAGCAAATGCCTCCTTTGATTATTCTTCCTTTGGATACTTGTACTAGTATGGTTGTAAGGAACTGTTGGGGTAAACTGCTTATTATCACTACTGATAGCATCAAGGCAAGCTCAGTAATGGAAGGTGAAAAATTGGCAATAAGAAATGCCCTAAGATGGATTAAGAGAACTAGCTTTACCCAAAATGTCTTGATATCCACATATTAAAAAAGAGCATAAGGGATCTAATTAATTATCTCCTATAAGTATGTATCTCTTAACGTCAAAGATATTATATGTGAATGTAGGAGTTCGACCCTAGATTAAGTTCGGTAGCTCTTATAAACGAGGGTCGACAAGTAAACATCATAGCGGATCATCTAGCTAAGAAAGCTCGCACTTAACTTTTGGGAGCTCGATTGAGGCTACATCGGATGAGCAGTTGGATGCGATGTGTAGTGATTTCAATTGGAACTCTGATAGGCCGGTGTAATGTTTGTACTAGTAACATTGTTTCTCCAAACTTTTATTATTCTCCTTTTATTGCTGTAAGTACTTGTAATGGGTGGCAAAAAACCACTCTCAACTCTTTAGTTTCTAGTTAATGATTTCAGTTCCCTTCTACCAAAAAAAAACTATTTATACTGTATATATATATTCTTGTCCAAGAATAACCTTAACAGAATCAGTTTCTTTTTTTCTCATGTTAGTCCCAAGAAGCTACGGCAGCACAATAATGTATACTCTTGGATTATGTCAAACTACTCTTGAACTTGTTTGGTAAGCAATAGCATAAACCCAAGAAGCTAAGGGCCTAAGGCAACACAATAGTGTATACTCTTGGACTATGTCAAACTACTCTTGGACTTGTTTGGTAAGCAATAACATTTTGTCCAAAAATTCTCTTCAAGAAATTGCTCTTGATGTTAGCATTTTGAAGAACATTTTCACTATCATTAATATTTACTGTAAAACTATTAACTACTAATTGTAAATGTACTAGACAATCCCAAACTACTAACTACTAATCAAAACTACCGTTATTAACTATTAACCACTAACTGCTCATATTTTTTTTTCCAAACAAAGCCTAACTATCATATAAAATAGAAGGTTAGCATGCTGCATGGATATTGCAATTGTAGCATCCTTATGCAAGATGGCGGTGCATGCTTGTCTACGACATAAGGATAACAATTACTTGTAACTTGTAAGTCACAAGTTAGATAAGCTTTGATCATCGTCACAGTATAATTCTTGATAAGAAGAAATCGTTGAAGTGTTGTGGAATCGTCTTTAGACAAAAGAACTTTCTTTTCCAATTTTAATTAATCAACAAGTATAGTGCTTGCTCTAGTGGTATAGAGCACACTTTCAACCCTTAAGATTGCGGACTCGATTCTTACCGGCCTCAATGCCTCCTTATACATAAAAAAAAAAATTGTGTGCTTTTTATAATGAAGGTTGTAAAATGTATTACGTACACATTTACGAGATTCAATAAATATTTGTAACTTTGTAATAAGGTGGTGCGCATGTAATATGTCTGTTATATGAAGTAGAATAGTAGCACAAACGGGAAATCATGTTGATATATAAGAAATGTATAAACTAAATTAATAAGTTGATAGCGTCAAGGGTGGTGGAGATGATAGTGGAGGAATTAGCTCTAGAAAAAGCATCGGCGGCCAATTTGTCACTGATCAACATCATCATATCATTTCAGCACTGAAGTTGGAGGAATTTTTATCCTTTTGCTATCTTTTCAAGTCACATGCATACATAGTAACACAAGATTATTGGTGGGTTGCAGTGAGCTTTCTAGGAAAAGTGCATCTACGCTATTTCAACTAGCATTGTCCTTTAACTATCCTGGATCAATTTATTATGATATCTTATTTCCAGTATTTGAAAGCCAACAAGACAGGAATTCCAAGTATTAAGGAAACATTTTAAGGACAGGTAAAAGAGCTTATAGCTCGCTCGCTTATCACCATCATTGGAGGACAATTTCGTGTATTTCTTAATCATGAGAATGATCACTGGTAACGCACTTATCAGCTTTTGCTATAATTAGTACTCCACTTGGCACTTGCTAGTGCAAGTTTGTACTTTTTGTAATTACTTTTTGACAGGCCTGACAGAGTTCTAGACTATGTTCAAGCACACGGAGGTAGACTTGAATGGTGAATTGAAATAAACTAGAAAAAATATCGAATCAAAATTAGCAAAAATATGTTGAACTAATTAAAGAATGTTGGCCCGTATGGCACTATTATAAATGATGCAAATAATGATAATTAAAGTAATTGTGCGGAGGGGCGAGCCCCCCGTGCCCTACCAAAAAATATAATTGTGCGGAAGCTTAAAGGGACAAAACACAACGATTTATACTGGTTCGGCAAAGCCTACGTCCAGTCTCTCGGGGCCTATGCCCTCGGATTTTAACCACTCTTTTATTGATAGTGATTGATTATAACCGCAACACTTCCTTAGTGTTCGGATACACTAGAGTCAACCTCTTGATCTAACCTGCAATAATCAATCCCAACTAATCAACTATTAATAATAAGAGTACAATAAACAACAATATGGATGAGTATAGAGAACAATAATAAAATATAAGATCAAGAGATAGGAGTATGAAAGTAGTCAATGTGTACTTGGTCGCTTCTCGCTTGATCTCCTCTTCGGTCCTTCGTCTACAAACTTGTATGATATTGAAAGTTAATAGCTTGTATCGACGACCATGGTAGAGAAATATATGTACTGAATGAAATTTCCTTGATGCACTGCTCTCGCACTTCAAATGTTTACGTAAGGTTAAGGAGCAATCGAGTAAGAAAACGCTGCTCAGGCGACCTGCTCTGATTTTGCTGAAATTTTGCACATGGTCTCCTAATGAGATATTATTAACCATTTAAAAGTTATAATTTCAAATTTTAAAGTCGAGCTCCCTAAAAAACAACAAAAAACTCGGATGGATTCAATCGGGTTAGAAAATGTTGCCATGGCGACCTGCTCTGATTTTACTGAAGTTTTGCACATGGTCTCCTAATGAGATATCATTAACCATTAAAAAGTTATAATTTCAAATTTCAACCTTGAGCTCCCTGAAAAAAGTCAAAAAACTCGAATGGATTTCACAATCGAGCAAGAAAACGTTGCTCTAGCAACCTGCTCTGATTTGCTGAAATTTTGAACATGGTCTCCTAATGATATATTATTAACCATTAAAAAGTTAATTTCAAATTTTAACCCTGAGCTCTCTGAAAAACAGCAAAAACCTCGGATGAATTTCGCAATCAGGCTAGAAAATGCTGATCTGGCGACCTGCTCTGATTTTGCTGAAATTTTGCACATGGTCTCCTAATGAGATATTATTAACCATTAAAAATTTACACCAAGCAGAACACCTCCACCCAAGTTTATATAAGGATTGAAAGATTACTAGCCGTTGCATCTTTTTTTTTTTTTGAGATCCACCGAAATGGTGTTTTAGTTCATTTCCATATATGAATTGAAGCAAAGTCATTACAAGCCAAGTCCTCAATCTCACTTGGCCAGTCTTCAATCCAAAATCTATCTATGAAATCAAGTGGTTGCAATTTAACTAAACTATCCGCAACCTTATTTCC
>ONZK01006087.1:749-13628 GCA_900322385.1 Pharnaceum exiguum
TATTTTTTTTGTTGGCACTTTCTCATTGGTGTTTTTTATTTCCCATGTGGCATAGCTTGGAGCCCTCCATCCCGTGTGGCATGCTTTAGAGCTCCTGAAAAATACCAGTAGTGCAATTCATCCTATGTGGCATGCTTTAAATCTTCTGAAAAATGCCTCCTATATATATATATGTATAAGATTGTGCAATAACAAGCCTCCACAAGTTAACATTCATGTGCTGACCTCCGTTTAATTGAAATAAAACTAAAAGATAGTAATTAGTATTAGTAGTAACCTAAATTAATTAAATACATACGATACAAATACATGCTCTGTAATTCATGTTCAGCCTCTTCAGGGACGGCTTATACAAAGTATAAGCCTTGTGCGGTAAGCCAAATTGAAGCCCTAAGCTTTACACACACACACAAAAATAGAGGCCCTAAACTTGACCCTCTATTATCAATTTTTGATGTTGAAAAGCGACAATATTTGGCTCCCCGCGCTAAAAAGCGTCAAAACTTGACAGAAATGACAATTTAGGGAAGGCTTACTTGTTTACCATTTATGACGCTAAAGATTCGACGCTAAAAACCGTCTATACAATGTCTCGACGCTAAAATAGCGTCAATATACATTTTTTGACACTTTTTTACCGAGCATTAAAGCGTCGAAAAATGTAATTTTGCGTCGCGAGAGGCCCTTTTGCGACTGAGGCCCTATGCGAGCAGACCGCTCGCACCGCGCCTCAGCCGCCCTTGAGCCTCTTTTGCAACCTCCTTCCCTAATCCCCAACGTTTGTCATTGTTGCTCTTTAAGACTCCATATTTTCTATCTTCACTTTCTCCCGTTTCCTTTCTCCTAAGTAGACCAGTTATGAGTAATAACTTAACCAAACAAAATTCTTTTATTTATTGAATATATTTTCCATCTTTGATACTTGGCTCTATGCCTTTACTGATTGTATATTGCAGTTTCATATTGTAGATGTTTTTACATTGAGTCTCTCAAATCTTAGTCTTTATGTGACTCACGATTATTGGAGATGATAAAAATAGAAATATGAGCACTTTAATGGCTATCTAGGCATGATGGGTTGGTTTCGTTTTGATTTATACTCCGTCATAATTTGCAATGCAATTTATTTTTAAAATCCTGAGATGCCATTGTTAGAGGCTTAACTTTATGCTTTTACCTAATTTTCTTTTTTTCTTTTTTACGACAAAGGCCTATGTAATGTTACACTTGATTGTTTCGTTTATGTACATATACATATATTCCAAATTGTGTATTGTAGGAGTGTCTCGTTTTTTTTTATGGCGTATAATTGTCTCGTATTTGGCATATAATGTTTTGTTATTATACTCAATTGACTGATTTTGTGTGATCCAATATTCTAAAAAAAAAAGATGAAGGCTAATTGATGTTTGAGGTGAACTTGCGGAGGTCATTGCTATAATTAAAGGTTAAGATTTTAATTGGGCATTCAAACAAACTTAAGTGAGCTATTTGCTACTTTCACGGATTGGCTTGTGTATCGAAATAAAAGTTTTGGAGTAAATTACCTATTGTAGATTTGTAAGGGGTATTGCCACCCCGAGTGATGATACTTTAACCTTCTACTGGCGATATAGGTAGCAGGTGCATTGAAAGTTTGAGAAAAGAAAGTCGAGCCAATATCATAGCGCGAGTAATCATTGGTGGCTGTCCAAACCATTGAGAATAGCATAACTCTTCCCGGTAATTAAAATTAGCCCATTGGCCTAATTATTTCAAGTACCATATTAGCCTCTCTAGCTCAGTCAACAAAATAAGCCAAATCTAATAAAACTCAACTTTTTCTCTCCTAATTAATTTAATTTTCTAAACAAAAGAAAAGTTGCTTGGGGTGAAATTATTGCCGAAAGACAAACTATTTTTGGACAAAAAAGGATTACTTCCGGACTCGCTTTACCTCAAATACGAAAAATAGAAGTAGACGAAATAAACAAAAATGGAAAACAATAGGAACATCTTCTCAAATGGCTAGAGCCTTGAATTTTCAATCTAAGCTTCATATGAAATATTGGGGTGATTGTATTCTTACTACAACATATCTTATCAACAGTTTTCCTACAATTCTTTTGAACTATGCTACTCCCCGTAACATTATGTTCGGCTCTTCTTCCTCTTATAATCACCTCTAAGCTTTTGGATGATTGTGTTTTGTTTCTGCACCTAAGAATAGTAGAGATAAATTTCATTCTAGAGCAAAACCATGGGTCTTCTTAGGATATCCATTTATTAAAAAAAATGCCATAAAAAAATCTTGATTTAGAAAATCATTCTATCAAGATATACAAGTATTTTTTTTATTTCATGAAACAATTTTTCCTAACCATTCCACTCATTTTACACCACAATTTATATTCAATTCTCATATTTCTTTTCCCATTGATCCTATCTTCTATATCATCTTTCACAACCAACCATGCATCATACCGTAGAATAAATAGAGAGTAGCCAGAGGAAAAGTTGAGTAAAAATGTTGTATTTGAAATCATTTGGGAAAGTAAAATTTGCAAAATATTAACATGTTGCATGGAGATACTAGATTGTTTGCTAAGAATAGGTCTTACGTTCTTCTACGACGAGGAAGAAGAGGCATATGCGTCATTGTTGATGGCAATGATGTAAGTAGAGGCAGATGCATACTACCGATTATAGAGAGGTGCAACTTTTGGTGCTAGAGTGTAGAGGCATAAGCGTTAACCACGAGAGACATGGTTGTTGCCATCACTACTAGAGGTTGATGCAAACGTATAACCGTAAACAATGATGTTTAGAAAGGCACAATTGTCACTCACAAATTCGCTTGAGGCACTGCGCAGGTCAGCAGAGAGAGGATGTCCATCAAAGTCAGCATTATTAGAGGCAAGACCGGACTCTTGGCTAGCCTCTAGAGGACCGGGAAAGAGCAAAGTTATCAAAGGTAGAGGTGTTGCCTCTCATATTTCACTTTAAGCTCATTTCTACAGGTTGTAAGAGAGAACTAATTATAGTGAATGAGAATAAAAATAAGATAAAACGTTACTAAAATTGAGGACGATTCTTTATGGGAGTCTCTCCACGCAATACGCTATTCTCTCTATGCAGTACATTTCTCTCTAATTTTTCCATTTAATACCCCTAGATTATCTTTAGCCCTTCTCTTCAGAGTCCCTCTCCACCTTCTTCATTCCTTCGTAGAAAGCACACACACAAATATGCCGTGCAAAAACCATTACCAGGTTATCAATTCAAGATCTTGTTAAACTCTCTAAGAGTCATTGATATTATTAATTGAAGGATGGCAGTGCGGACAATATTTTTTGATGAAACTATGTACAATACCGATAGGCCCGTTTGCCACCTCTAATTAAGTATCAAGTTCCAAATCATTCAAGTTGTATCTATCTCTGAAAAAAATGTTCACGGGACAATTGCAACTTAGTCATAAATAAGCTTATATTGATGAACACTCATATTTCCAAATAGTTACAGCAATAAGGTGGAGTTCCATCGTGGCTAGTTGTTACGAAATAATATGTTTCGTAGGACGCAGGTTGTTATTTAAGTCATTGAGTGGCCGAGTTGTTGGGCGCGTTTGGGTGGTCGGGTGCATTGACGACTATAAATACATAAAAAAGAAGAAGTAAGATCTCAGTGAAGAACTGAAGATGCCCATGAGTTCGTGACATTACCGTGCTGTCAAATCAGACAAGGCCTTGACAGCATAAACTAATTGGAAGTGGTTTAGAGTTTATGTTAGAGGATAGGCACCGAAGAGAGAAAGGGGATGGCAATTTTTTGGGAGGGAAATGGCAGGGGTATTTTTGTCAAAAAGTATACTACGGGAGAGATTGGTGTACTGCGAGAACAAACTTCGTCCTTTATCGACTTTGTTTTCTTAACCAAAAAAAATCCAAACAATAAAGTTTACTAATAGTTACTTAATTTGTTTCCTCTTTACACAATTAGACAAAGTGATTATTTATCCTTATACCTACATATTGTTAAATTGAACACCTAATTTTCCTATTTTTTTTCCTTAACTTTCCCTTTTCATGTTTCCTCCCTATTTCTCCTCTCTTTTTTCAACTTTCGTCTATAATTTACTCATTTTCTGTTGTTATGAATGGGATCATCATCATTTAATAAAATAATGTTCACGTCTCAACTTAAATGTACCATTTTGTTCTACTAAAAGTTTTGGGTAACTCTATATGCACATACATAGCCACCAGCATGCATAATAAGTGAATTATACAACAAAAGAAGAAATTGTTGACCTAAATAATATACATCTTTAAATGGGTTATATTGGGGTATACAAATATCACTCTAGATTTGTGAATATTATGGTAGCATCCTTCGGTTGGAATTTGGTTAGCCGGAAATCAATATGACAAAATATATGCATATCACATAATATACTATATTATAATATGTAATACATTACGGGTGAAAAAAGGTTTCCTCATGCGTGTGTGTTGAGTGACAAATGTTAACTCAAAGATTTCTTTCCTTGAAATTAGTTTATCTAACTCAAAGCAAGATTACATTTCTTGGTAGGTTGTCCATGATGTCAGCACTATTTGCGCTCTAATTATTGGTATGCTAGGTGTTTCCTCATGCTAGGTGTTTCTAAAAAATGATTGGTATGCTCTAAACCATTTTGCGCTCTAATTAAGATCCACTCGGAGATTACCCTAACCGAGATTATCTCATCCGTCTACACACCCGATCTTAGTTCATCCCATATCTGGACTGCCTATACTGCTCGAAATTGCTGTTGAATCTAGTTGACAAAGTTTCATTTTCAGTTTCCAGTAAGCATTAAAGGGTTGCTATGATTCTATATACTTACTGACTAACAAAAATTACTTCGAATTTATTTAAACAATAAGCTATTCCGTCTAAGAACACCACATGGCTTGGTAACTAATTTTTTCTTTTCAAAATTTATGCAAATGAAACCGTCGACAATAATTTTCTATAGTTTTGGATATTTGCCAATTAATTGAAAATTTTGTTACGACCATAATGTTTACTTAGAACTGACCAAATAATTAAGCCAGGGCCAACCGGGAATTACTTAAGGGACGTAAGTTTATGTCCATGCCCTCCCACTGAAGGAGCGAAAGGGCCCGAAGGCCTATAATAATGTGAAAGATTTTTTTACTTTATTTTTCACCTTAATAAAAGAAAGTAATTAACATAGTGATATAAATATTGGATTCAAATATCATGAACTTAAGATGATATCAAATGACAAAAAGAATCAAAATCTATAAAAATTGTGCTAAAATAGTATTCTAAGTAAAGATTAATTTATGTTTTTAAAATATAAAAAATGAAAAAAGGCCTAAAGAGCTGGCCATTCAGGCGGGCACTTGAGTTAAAAAAAGTGCTTAGGCCCTCCGATCAATTTTAAACTTCCGGGTCAGGCCATGCTTTACTTGTGAGTTTTTTTAATGATCGATGTATAAACCCTATTTTAGGGTCGAGAAGGCCGAGCTTGTGGGCGGCCCACCCGTGATCAGCTCTTCCTTTAAAGTAACGATTTTCGTTTACCCCTTTCTCCCACCGGTCTAACTAATGTAAATTATAATTAAAGAGAAAATAGTTTCCACCTAAGATTTTTTTAACACATAAGCATCATCCACAAATGGAATTAACGCAAATAATATTTTTTTCCTATTAAAAAGTATTTGTTCTTTATTGTATCTCTTTATCCTCTATTTAATATAATAGTTAGATTAATAACAACGACATAATATATGTGCAAGGCTAGATCGATACTAATTGGTATCCATCACCAATGGTCGTTCTCACTTCTCAAAAACAGGAGATTATAATGTTAAAAGTGGATATTGGTACGCTTTGAAGCATAAACTTGAAATTGCAAATGATACAACAATGACCCATGGATAAATGCTTATATGAAGCGTCTCTAGCATGAACATTGGTTGCCAAAGTGGAAGACTTTCCTATGGAATATTTTGGTGGAGGCGGTACCTATTATTGGAAATAACTTTGGCAGAAGTTTTTTTTTTGTGGAAGAAGAGTGTTACTTTTGTAAATCGGCTTACCCATGCTTAGCTCCCTTGCCTTCTAAATCCCTAGATCACTTGTTTCATTACTATCCGTTCACGCAAAAAGTTTGGTCCGGTTGCAAGTTGGGTGTTAGAAAAGAAATGCCACAATTACATTTAATAAATAGATAGTTGATTGCCTTTTGTACCTAAGATGATGAGATTTTCAGGGGGAGTGATTACTTCGTCCATGTACTCGGAATTTGTAGCGTCTATGCAATAAGATTTGTCTTGGAGAGCAACTTCAAGCCATTAATGTCTTCCTGGTTAAATTAGATAATGACTTCGGTATAACCCAACATGTTCTACATTTTTCGAAGATCCATACGACAATGTTGACAAAGGAAAGAGGAGAGGAAGTAAATTCTATAGTCTCATATGATAGTGATGTCTTATTACACATAATGTCTATTGTGATGGCTCATGGGAACCTTCTAATCTTATGGCGGGATATGGATGGGTGCCAAAAACGGCAAGAGGTGCACTTGTAGCAACAAAAGCTGATAGTGGTTTTGCAATCTCGACATTTCAATCTGAAGTGTGATAACAATTTAGACGACGACGCATTTTTCACTGAGTGCAAATCGCTTAAGCAACAGATCAATTGGGAAATGAAATATGATGGAGTTGCGAAGAATGTCGTTCTCAATGTTAAAAGCCAGCTTTAGTGGTTTTGTTCTGATACTGTTTTTTATATTCCTCGTTCATGTAATAAAGTAGCTAATAATTTAGCAATTAAAGGTAGAAGTTAATCTTTGATATTTCGTTTATTTCCAAATAGTGTACGTCTTTTTCATGTATAACAAAAAAAATGTCATGTCTTATGTTCACAAACATCCTAGAACAATGTTTTACTTCATGAATTTTTATTTAGTTGGTAGTATACGTTAATACGTAGTTACTATGAATCAAAGCAGTTTAAAATTATTTTATATAAAGGAATATAACATAATTTTTTGTACAAATCTATAAAGTTAAATGATTTTCACTCCAACTTAGATCACTAAAATTCTATCTTCATATCAAATATCAATGAGTGACAATAAGATTGTTATCAAATGATTTTAGCACTTGCCACTTTAAAAAGCTATCTCGAGTCTTCGTATCTTCCACAGTACCTTCCCTTTACCCGGTCACCCCGCAAAGCCTTGGTGACAGTAAGATTGTCACCTTCAATTATAATATTTTGTAAACCATTATCTGCTGCCCACCTAATCCCATTTCGCAGACCAGTAGCTTCAGCTTAAAATCTTTTTTTTGACAGCTCCGTATTTCATTTTACCCGGTAGTAACTAGTGGAGACTAGAGTAACTGATTTTCATTTCTTTGTCCCAAAAAAAAAAAACTGAATTTTCATTTGATCTACTCACTGAAGAATACTGCGTAGTGACTAGTGAATACCCAGTTTACCCAGGCACACCACCGCACTATTTAACTGTACCATTTACTCACACTCAACTTCACTCCCCACATCTCATCAGTCATCACTACACTCACATCCCTAATCCCACTCTCTCCCCTCCCTCTTCCCGCCAAAATGTCCGAAACCCGCAAACGCCGCCGCTCACCCTCACCTCAACCCGCACCCAAACCCAAACCCTCATCAACCACCAAACCCAAACCCCAACCATCCTCATCGAAAAAACCCCTCCCTTTCCAATCCAAACTAAAACCAGACCCCGAAATAATCACAACCCTCAAAACCCACTTCAAGACCGAATCCCAAACCAACCCACAACCCCCCCAACCATTAACCCTCTCCTCCCTTTCCCCAACATTAGCCCAAACCTGCCGCGAAGTCACGGACCTTTCCTTATCCTCAGTCCAGACCAACATCGAGACCCTAACGCTCTCCTTAACACGATCTATTTTATCCGGTCTCGGGTTCTCGTTCTCTATCCCATCTCGGTCTTCCTCCAACCACCTCTATATCCCGCAGCTCGACCGCATTGTTTTAAAAGATAAGTCCTCCTCTCGCCCTTTCGCTTCGACTTCATCTGTCAGAAAAGCCACGATTACTGCCCGTATACTGTCTCTTATCCACCAGCTTTGTCTAAAGTCGATACATGTGACCAAGAGGGATTTGTTCTACACTGATGTGAAGCTGTTTCAGGATCAGAATCAGAGTGACGCGGTTATCGACGATGTTTCGTGTTTGCTTGGGTGTACTAGGAGTTCCTTGAACGTGGTTGCGGCTGAGAAGGGGGTTGTTGTTGGAAGGATGAGTTTTAGTGATAATGGGGATATGATTGATTGTACTAAGATGGGTATTGGTGGGAAGGCGATACCGCCGAATATTGACCGTGTTGGGGATATTCAGAGTGATGCTTTGTTTATACTGTTGGTTGAGAAGGATGCTGCTTATATGAGGTTGGCTGAGGATAGGTTTTATAATAGGTTTCCGTGTATTATTATCACTGCGAAAGGGCAGCCGGATGTTGCGACTAGGTTGTTCCTGAGGAAGTTGAAGTTGGAGCTTAATATCCCTGTGTTGGCTCTTGTGGATAGTGATCCTTATGGGTTGAAGATTTTGTCTGTTTATGGATGTGGGTCGAAGAATATGTCGTATGATAGTGCGAACTTGACTACTCCTGATATTAAGTGGCTTGGTGTGAGGCCTAGTGATTTGGATAAGTATAAGATTCCGGAACAGTGTAGGTTGCCGATGACTGAGCAGGATATTAAGACTGGGAAGGATATGTTGGAGGAGGATTTTGTGAAGAAAAATCCTGGCTGGGTTAAGGAGCTTGAGCTTATGGTTAAGACGAAACAGAAGGCTGAGATTCAGGCATTGAGTAATTTCGGGTTTCAGTACTTGTCTGAGGTTTATTTGCCTCTTAAGCTGCAGCAGCGCGATTGGCTCTGAATGGATGGGTTTCGTGTGGTTTGCTTGGTAATTCTGAACTAGCTGGTAATAATGTCTAGTAATAATACAGGATGTTTCATTGTGTGTTGAGATATTGTAGAGTTCTGTATTTCTGTTTTCTTTGTAATGGCTGAATTCTGAAGTTTCATTTTCAATTGACAATAGTTTCTCAAATTGCTCTGATATTTCTTTTCTGTTTACCATTACTGTGGTTGTTTGTGTGTGAATTTATTAGTATGAGTTGCATATGATGAAGAATACCCGGAGCTAAAGTGGTTAGATGAGGTTTGAGTCTCTCAAGTACAGATTTAATGATGAAATAAAGGTATAGAACAGTGAGGAGGTAGCTTATTATCGCCTCTCTGTAGTATGCATTAGTATATAGAATGATGCACATATAGCTGCAGTAGCATTGTTCGATGGTGCAACATCATATTTGTTGTTGTGGACTGCTAGCTTTGATATGAACCGCCTAGTTTGTTTGCAACAATTGGCACCATAACACCTTACAAGGTCGTATGCACAAATTGAGTAGGGACATCATGCTGTTTTAGATGGAGCTTGTGAACAGTCGTATGTATCGCTAAGGCTCTACCCTGATTTAGTTTTGTCCTCAGCCAACAGAAAGATTGAAAAGAAGCGGTTGGATTTGTAGGTGTTGGTCTGTTGGAGGTAGAGTTCATTGAGACGAAATAGAAAGTAGAATAGTTGGAATGTGGTTGGATCTGAAAATGACAGATTACAGCACCGAAAGTTACTGATTTAAGCGTATGTGGTGGAACAGAGAGCAATGAGGAGGGTAGTCATTCACCCCTCTTCTTCTGCATTGGGGAATGATTCACATAGAGCTGCACTAGTAATGTACAGAACTGTGTCAGCATATTTGTTCCTGTAGACTGCTAGCTTTTGTGAGGCACCTAACGTCGTTGCAACCAATGACAAAAGAATGTCTGTTCTGCCATATACACAACTACGCGGCTGCACACTCATGTTGAATTGAGGTGCCATGCAGTATTGTATGGCACTTAAATTATTGTAGGAAACACCGTAGCTCTATGTTTGTGATGTTGTTTCTGTGCTTAACTGCTTTCCTGCTGCTACTTTTGGTAACCTTCCGTTTATTTGGTCTTTGCTACTTTATCCTGGCAGTCTGAACCATCAGTTGCTTGCTATTATTAGGCTTTAACATAATTTATTGGATACCAGTACATAGTGATAATTATTCAACTTGATAGAAGCTAGTCTTGGCCTCATGGGTCATGACAGCAGGCGGGCTGCACAGTGAATGGCATACCAAGTTGGTGACATGCAAGTCGTTGTACTTGTAGCTACACATAAAACTGGTGATGTGTTTTGCTGGGCTTCTCTGAAACACAGGAAGTTTGGTAGTGTGTCGAGATATTGTGGAGTTTTGTATTTCTGCTTTGTTGTATTGGCTGAATTCAAAAGTTTCCTTTTCAATTGACAGTGTCAAACTGATCTAGTATTTCTGGATTCTAGCGAGTTTCAGGTATAAGAGATGTATTAAAGAGCAGTAGGGTAATTGTGGAAATATTGAAGACTAGTGTGTTAAGATTGACTTTGCCGTTCTTCAGCGAGATTTGTAATGAAGTGCATCACTATATTTGTTGGTGTGCACTTTACTTTGCTGTTCTACAGCAAGATAGCAGTGAAGTGAATCATTATATGCACACCAAAAAAAAAAAATGTTGGTGTGTAGTGCTACCTTTGTTATTTGAAGCGTTAGTTTTGTATGCAACAAATGGCACAAAAACTTACTTGAAGACCTAAGCCTCTACAAGGCGCAGACAACAGTCCAAAAAAAAAAAAGAGGAAAAGAACGCTGCAGACTCCTTTTGAATAGGGAAACGCTGCAATGTTGGATGGCTTTTGAACTGTCAATCTGTCATAGGTAGCAGTATTGCTCTACGTTGATGAGTTTTGTCTTAGCTGACATTGATAAAACAAGAAGCAGTTGAGCCTGTAATTGTTTGAGATGCAGCTGATGGAGATAAATTTGGAACCAGACTAGTTTCATTCAATTTGGTTCTTAAAAATACTCAAAGAGGGGAGAATGAGTCCCCTCTTTGTATTCACATAGACCTCCAATTGGTACTGACTCAAGTGTGTCATTGTATGCGTTGCTGTAGACTGCTACCTTTTATAAGGCACCTGACATTATGATTAACAAGCATATTGCATATATGCTGCTACAAAGCTCTGCACTACTCTTGAGTTGGCGTGTACTGCAGTGTCGCCTGGCGCTTGGACTATTGCAGGAAGCGCCAAAGTATGTTTATGGTGTCTATTGAATTGCTTTCCATCTGTTGCTTCTTTTACTAACCTTTTATATTGTGTCTGTGAACCTGAAACCTTACACTCTGAACCAACTTGGGCTTTTCCTGAATCCTGATACAGTTATGCTATCATTATTCCTGAATTCTAATACAATGCGAGTAGAGAGATCGGAGATGCTAGGCTGCGCGAATGCCAACACTGATAGAACAGTTGACCAGCGATTGACATACTGTTTATATAACCTGCACAAGGGCTCAGAAACCAGACGCTGCTCAGTCACACTGATATCAGTTTCCTGAAAATGGAACAAACACCCGAGGAGCAACTTCTTGTTCACCATTGCTCTGTGATCCAACTTCTAATGCAGAGTCAATTGTTGGCTTTCCAGGAATCATTTGGAGTTAAACCCACGGCGTGAGAGTTTTTTTTTTTTTTATTTCAGTGAACACCCACTTATGATCTGTTTGAGTTTGTTTCAGATAATTTTTTGTTCAAATATTTTTCTGCCCAAAGGACTCTTGAATTGCTCTGTCTGGGTATCAAGAAAAGTAAATTTTGAGTGACTACGATTCCACAAAAGAAAGACAAAATTACAGAATAGACGAAATACAAAATTTTGACCAAAAAGATCGCGATCGGAAGGAGAAACTCAATCTCCTGTATATATATTCTTAGAACATTGTAATTTACATATTCTATAATAAATGAATAGTAGAAGTATCTTCCTTTATAGAGTAAGACTCCGTATGTCATATGTACAGTATTCTATGATGCTTTTACAACTGCAGTTAGCGTCAAAATCATATTTTGTGTAACCAACACCTATGATGAATTTACACATAATATTAGCCTCTCTTATGGTTAACACATCATATTAGCCTTTAGCTGCTGTTCCCACTCTTTTTTGCAACCACTTTTCTAAGCTAGTCTTTGTAACTAATAGCCTCTGCATGACCACAGGCCGCCGATTAGGACCGTCAAACTCAGTGTCTTCTGTGGAGCCTGAACTAGTGTCAGGAGTGCTTTTTCTGTTTCGATATTTGTCTACAACTTCGAGCCCTAGTTCCTTCTCCAAAAGTTTTACTATTGCGTCTTTGACCTCATAAAATGCACCAGCTTGTGTAGTTCCTAATATAATTAGGAGATCATCTCTGATCCAACACCCTGCAAACAAAGAGTACCAAGACAAATTAATAGTGGATCCATATCCATTACATTAAAGGCCTCAACATTGTGGATCATCACCAAAGAAAGCAAATCACCTTTGGAAAGGAGTTTTTTTTCATTTTCCTTTGGCCGCAACCACCTTTTCAATAGTCCTTTTTTTTTTTAAAAAAAAAGATGTTGTCTACTTTTCTCTTACCTAACTAAATGAGAAAATTTCTGTGAACCCGTTTCATGAGACTGGGTTAGAGAGGTCATTATTGTGTAGCCAATGGGTCATTATTGTGTAGTCAAGGGGTCATTATTGTGTAGCCGATGGGTCATTATTACCCAGCCTCATATATAAAACGGTTTCACACAATTTAAGTTACAACTAAATAAGCCTGAATCTTTGAGAACAATGTTTCTTCCTTTTAAGGTATTGAAAGAGCGGGGGGGGGGGGGGGGGGGGGG
>ONZK01006090.1:0-13593 GCA_900322385.1 Pharnaceum exiguum
ATAATTAAATAAAATTTTGGGCCCTCCTTATTCATGAGCTCTAGGGCTATGCACCTCTGCATCCCTCCCAGAACCGGCCCTATCTATTTGATTAGTCCTAGCATCCGAGCTTATGGTTTTCTTTTACCCGAGGTTGCTCTTCGGGGATTTAGAAATGGAGTAGTAAGACAATGTAGAGGAGTACTCTTAACAGTGACAGAGGGTTTAGATTTGGAATCATGATGGCAGTACACCAGAGAATATAGATAATCCCATGGGTGCCCTTGTATGTGATCGATCAGCAAATTGGGTAAATTGTGCAAGCAAGTGGCTCAACATCTAGTTAAAGTAGTGGAAGCTGGTGTTGTTGTCGTACCAATGGTTTCTCATCCTAATGTGGATACTTGTGTTCTTTCGCATCAAAACCTCCATATTTTCTTACAATCTAGAGACTGATACACGAAGGTTGCTGAGTTAGATAATCTAATGCACAAGAGTTGGCGTGTTGACATACCTTATACTATATCCTTTATCTCGCTAAATAATCTTGAGAAGGTATGTAATGAGCTCACGTTGTTCAATTATGTCATTTTGGTTACATAAGCTTGAAACTTAACAATGACATAAACACATAGTATCAAGTAATTATGAGATAGAGCATGCATACTGCAGTAGAGAACATAAGCAAGCTAGTTAGACAAGTAATGGATTATTAATACTGGTAAGTTAAAAGTTAAATGAGCAAACCATTCCTACGTAATTTTAATTGTACTAAACTAGTCATAAGTCCACTGGCTAAGATAGACGTACTTGACCTTAAACTAGAAAACACAATCGCTGCAACTCAAAGCTACAGCCTAGCAGCGATAGATACTTATTACTTACTAATATATTGTAGTAGTCATTCAAAGATCATTAGTTCATCACCATTCTTCACCATCATCATCACCCTCACCATTACCTTCGCCCTCGTCCTCGTTAGTGGCGGCTTAAACTTTAGAAATGCATGTGCGATATATGTGTTGTATATGTGCGATATATAGATTAAGACCCTAAAAATTTAAACAACTCCTTACAAGCAATTAAAATAGATTCTAAACTCGTGCGATGCACTGGTCTCCATTAATTACTTATTTTATATTTAAGTTGTTGTGTATGTAATTAAGTTGAAAATAGTAGACATTATATTCTTTGTTTTGGTACTAATCACATTCTGCACTTATCTATGTTAGTTTAGAAGATAATGCTTTTAATTTGATTGTTTATTAAATTTTGAATATATTGTTAAATTTTCATTTAATGATTAACTAATTGATAAGGAAATTTATTACCAAAAAGAATTATAAGGAAATTCAAAAGGTTGACAATATATTAACGTGATGATTGTGGTGATCTATAGTTGACGACATCCTACTTTCTTATCCTTCTTCTTTTAATTTAAAATAAACTATACTTAACAAAATTAAACTTATTTGACTACATTAAAGTAAATAGATTGATATGTTCTTATATTTTGAATTCCTCTATATAATCTTATGGATTTTGGTCCCTTTTGTTAAATTGAACTCATCGAACCACACTGTATGCAATGGTGTAATAAACTCTAAAAAAAAATTGAGCAGAGGAAAATATATGTGAATCATATGTGGTTTTAACTATTTCGGTTTTTTATATGAGAAAATTGTATGAAACTACCTAATGAAACATGAATTTTGTAAAGAACTACCTAATGAAAAGTTTTTTGTATGGAACTACCTAATAAGGTGGTCAAGTCGGTCAAAGACTACCAAATCACATGAACTTCCAAAAATACCCTTACTAAACCCATGTGCCTCTCACATGACCCCATAGTTGCACCATAATTACGGACTGGATCTACCTAAACCTTATGTCAATGAGAGTACTGAAGTGATTAATGAGAGCACTGATAAATTGAAGTAATATCCTACTACCATCAAACCAAGGCCCATTTTCCCCAGGATCCTTTATTTGTAGTCATGTTACATTCAGTACATTACAAACCCCACTGAAACTTTATTTTTCTTACAGTTGTATATTGTTAGCTAGTAGATCTTAAATTTTCATGGCGAGATTTCATAAATATCAAACTAATTAAGTAAATATAAACTAGGATCTAAAAAAAAAAAGAGTAAATATAAACTCATAAATGAGAGTTCATGGGATGAGTAAACACCATATTGTGGGACTCCGCAATACTCATCAATGTAGTTCCAGAAACAACATTGATACTCGCAACACCAGCCATGGCTGCAAATCATCATTCACAAAACAATTAAAAATTTGACTTATGATATCTATATATCATCGACCGACTATTTCAAATAAAACAAACAAAAAAATGAAAAACTAGTCTAATATAATATTGGAGTCAGGCTAAACACTTGATATCATTCAGCGTACACATTAGAATACAACACATAACAAACAGTTATTGATTTATTAATGTGTTTTATATGTATACATTACAGATAACACAAACTCAAGGCTTAAGGTAAAATCATAAAACAAGTCAAACTATACAATAGAATGAATTAAAATGGAATATAACTATCAAATTATGTTCACCAGCACAGTTCAAACACATATCATATGACTAAAACTTTGCCATATATATTCTCATGCACATAATGAAAAAAAAACATAAAAAATAGTAAACATATAAATAACTTGACAAAATATGGAGATCTGAATTCTCTTAAAGTAAGTACTTCATTATATTTGCGGGTCAAAGGCACATATAGGACAAATGATGAAAACAAAAAAAAAAAGAGAAATATACATGTGGGCAATGCCCTACATTTTTAAGGAGCTACCACGCGTCCTCATTTTAAGAGGGTGTGGGGTTTCCCATCGTCATGTGCTGCATTGCAATGAAAAGCGAGCGAGTGTGACCGTGGGAAGCGTGTCCTGCGGGAAGAAAAAAGAAGAAAAATTCTTTTTCGAACGTATTTTTTCACTTAAATCTAACATACTTTATACGGATGTACTCTTGTACCCCAACAAAACAGAACAACGTTGTTTTGGATTCGTCGATTAACTTATAACCATTATTTCCTATATATAAATGTACAACATTGTTGTTATTTGCGAATCCAACCTATTCAACTATCACTAGTATATCACTTCTGTTTTTTCCTCAACTCAACTTTTATCTCACTCTTTCTTTCATTCATACTAATTCCTTGTTTTCTTTCTTGTGAACTCGTGCTTCCTTACTCTCTTTATTTTCAAAAGTTGATTACTTCCGTTCAATTTCCCTAATATCACAAATGAGTTATGAGCTGGATGATGATCTGAGCAAGAGAATCTGTCGGGGCTGGAGGTAGATGTTGATGGTGGTGACCGTGATGACAATGACGATGGTCCATGGGGTTGGCCTTAGATAGACTTTGACGAAGATGATGTAGTCAACCCGATAATGATGATGGTGGTGGTGGTGGGGAAATGATGATGATGATGACGATGGCGGTGATGGTGATGATGGGTTGGTGACAGTGATGATGACAATGACAGTTTTATTTATAGTATCGCCGCTAGGACAGTAGCTTTCAAGCTTTATGTTTGCTAGTTTAGTATAATTGAGTGTTCCAGTACTTTTTTTATTAACAATATAGTGCATTTCTCATTCGTCAGTTTGAATTCTTGTAGTACTTTGACTCTTTTTGCTTGGTGGTTCATTTACTGTTTTCAAATCTGTTTATTTTATGTTCCCACTAGTAGAAAGGTTGGATGCCATGGTTCTAATTTAATTGTATTTACATTTGATTCTACTGGGGTAGTCTTTTAGTCCTGGAGGAATATATCTATCAAACACTCAACTTGAGACAATTTCGTTTTATATGACATGGTTGGTTACCTTATGTCCTTGATTTTACTATAGTCTGGTTTTGTCATGTAAGGACTAGAAAATACTCTTGTGTACTTGGTAGAACATTTAAGCCGTATATGTTCTGCATTACATTTTGTACCAGACCATTATATGTAAATTATAAGTTGATCTTAATGGGTGCTCAGATCACAATTTGTTACGCATGTCATTCTTTGGTGGCTTGATACACTCGACACTTCCTGAAGTACTTTCCTACATGTATGATTCAAAAATGGCATGATCTGCGATATCCATTTGCCTGCGATACTATTGGGCATGTACTTTATACGGATGTACGCCAACAAAAGTTACAACGACATTTTTTTCTATGTATATAAATGTTAGATGAAGCATTAACTCCATTTATTTACTCCTCTAACTACCGATTATTGCTCGGGCCCATCACTATATCCTTTATTATTTTTTTTATGAAGGGTGTGATGTCTCACCTCAGAACACCAAGCATTACGCATATAATATAAATGAATGTACAACACTCTTATTTCCGCATCCCACGTTCACAAGTACTTCGTATATCACTTCTCAACCCAACACCCGTACTCTCTCTCTTTCTTTCTTGCCTCTCTCAAAAAACTCATCCCTCCCCCCTTCTTCCTCCCTGCTTCCCTAATGAAATGAGTTATGAGCAAGAGAATCTGCCGGAGCTGGAGGTAGATGTTGATGGTGGTGACAACGGTGACCATGATGATGACCCATGGGGTTCGCCTTTTGTTGGTGGTGGGAATGACGACGATGATGATGGCCCATGGGGTTGGCCTTTGATAGACTTGGACGAAGATTATGTAGTCAACCCCGATCGATAATGATGTTGGTGATGGCGACGATAATGACGGCGACGGATATCCCGGCGACTGCGACGACAATGACGAGGACGAGGACGATGAAGAGGAGGAGAATCGTATCTATTGGATATAGATTGAATTGTGGGTGCCCTTATTTGAGATCAGTAAATGAAACGTGGCAATGCCCTCCATTTTTTGAGGGCTACTTTCGCCATTACTTTCGCCCTCGTCCTCATCAGTGGCCGCTTAGACTTTAGAAAGTCAATATGCGATGTATGTGCGGTATATATATTGAGGCCCTAAAAATTTAAACATCTTCTTACAAGGAATTAAATTATTGACACATATAATAGAACAAAAAAAAAAGTAAAAAACAAAAACAAAAACAAAGCCACCAAAGTACCAATGCAATGGTGGAATAAACTCTCAAAATTTAGAGCAGGAGAAAATCTATGTGAATCATATGTGAAGCTTAATACCATTTTGCTACAAGCTGTAGCATGGAGCTTAATACCTTCCACTCGGACTTGTACGGGATAGTTTGCTACAAGCTGTAGCGTGGAGCTTACTGAGGTCCTTCGAGACGAAATTCACGCACGATGGACAACGTACCTTTCTTTTTTTGTCCTCACTTAATTCTAGAAAGAGCTCCGGATGCTCATCATCTGCATGATCCTTAAGATCGATAGCAGAGTACCACTTAAACAAATTACGATTAATCTGTTTTTATATTTTCTAACTGTTCCTTAGTCAAACAGTGCAAACAAAAATATTGTTTATTTTTCCCCCTTTGTTTTTCCTTGTACCTTGCATCATACGCAAAGCCCCTTGAACCAGAGACTAATGCAGTTGCATCTATACTGGAAAATACTTGGTGTGAAAGAGACTGCAAAATTAAAATAAATCACCTCACGGAAATAAAAGAGAAAATTTGGGACGACGCATTTTGCTGAGAAATAAAAAGAGATAGAGGTATGTAGCTAATATTAACGGCGAGCGGGCTACTACTGCGTCAGGCTGGGCTTGCAGGTAATTATTACCACTTACCCCTCTCATAGATTTAGCTGCCCCCAATGCATTCAATCTTGAACCGGTGTGTCTTGCACTACCTCCAGCGATTCTGGTTGCCGCGGAACTCGCACGTGAACAGGCATTTCCTATTGTTGAGTTGTTGACAGAGTTGGGTTTTATTTATAACTCGATACTTTATTTTTTTTATAATGGGAAAGCAAACTTCAATTTTGTTGTACTTAAATATATCATGCTAGTAAAACGTTTTATTCATAAAACTCAACTTGGTACCAATGCAACTTGATTTAAATAATACCACACACTGAATTGGATATATGTTCCTAACTTCGTACATGTGATTGATATTGTTATATCAAATATTTGAACTTAATATTTAATTTGTTGAACTAGAATTATATAAAAAAGGGGTTTTTACCCACAATAAAATCCCTACTTGACGTCGTTATCCGAAAATAATCCTTATTTCGGAAATTGCCCCCAATAATCACTACTTGGACCCTTGTGTCTCGCAGCAGTCTGACGACTAACGGTGTTAAGTTTTCCGTTTGTGCCTTTAAAGATTTTCCTTTACATATTATATTGTACACTTATGTTCCACATTTTATCTTCCTATGTTTCACATTTTATCTTACAAGATGAGTTTTTATTTTATTTTTATTCGATCGTTAATATTATAAATTAAGTTTTTAAAAATTTAAATAGACTATTACTTCCTATGTTCCACATTTTATCTTCCAAGATGAGTTTAGCACAAGATTTTAGGTGAAGTGGATGGGAGTGTAATTGATCTATCATACCCATTGATCTCATTATACATTATTACAATGCTCCATTGCACACTAATTTAGATTTGTGGGGTAAACTAAGGGTATAGCGGTAATTTATGTGGGTACCCATTATCGAATATGGCATTTTGTAAGATAAAGTGGAACACCTAACATTTTGGACGATAAAAGGGAAACATAGGGAGTATGTATTAGGGGTGAGCATCATGATCGGGTACCCGGTAAGTGGATTCCATTCTATCTTATTTATAAACTTTCCTTTTATGTTGGAGTGATCGAAAGAGAAGACATGACTAGCAGACGTTCTACAACTCTCCTGTTTTTACTAATGGAACAAGGAAGTGATGCGTGAAAAACAAAGGAGACTGGAACAACTCCTGTGAAATAGAAAAACAAAAGTTCTTTGCTCTCTGCCTTTCTATTTTTCACAAAAAGAAGCACTTAGTGCACTTTGTAGTACCTTTTACTTTTTATTTTCTCTTTCCTTTTTCTTTTAGTTTAGGCTTTTCAAAAGAAGGAAATAAAATAGACTTTGAACTATCAGCTACTCCTTATTTCTACTCTACAATAGCTTTTAGTTTTCCTCTTTTCCAATAGCATAATTTAAAAGAAAAAATTCATCTTTAGAGAATCAACTCATTCAAGATTTATTCAAGTTGCTTTTGAAGTATATTATTGGCTTTTACTTCTACTTTTCTCCATTAATCAAGACCAAATTTGTTTCTCTTTCTCTACTCTCTCTTTATTTACTATGCCCATTTTGTTTATGTTTTTATTCAGTATTTCTATTTTTTTTCATTAATTATGATAGCTTAGATTTTTATCTAGGGTTGAACGAAGTCATTTAATGGCTTTTTAGTTATATATTGATTATCCCCTCATATTGGTTGGTTATTGTATGGGTATATTCATGTATTCATATTTGTTTTATGTGATTATCTTGAAAGGAAAATCATTAGAAGCTATCATGTTATATTGTAATGAAAGTTGGGTTTGGTCATAGGCCCATATGAATTTTTGGGTTGTTAAATTAGTTACCCATGAGAATATGTGTAGTTGGTGATTGAGTGTATGACTTTTGTGCTTAATCGGTCTTAATGTGACTAAAACCATGAGAATATGCATTTAATTGCTTCAGATACACTTATTTACCATCGAAAGAGGATTTTAGTTATCTTTGATAAAGTTACCATGCAAGGAGTGATCATATTTAAGGGGATGTCAATTGTCATGTTTGAAAGTTGTTATTGTGGTGTAACTCGATCCTAAAATTTCTTCTTTGATATATCCTTAGTTGCTATTTGTGAACCTTAGTTTAGTTATAAAAAACCCAAATATTTGATCAACCTAGTTTCATAGACTCGGAACAATTAGTGTTGATTCCACTTTTTAGAGGACGACCCATAGTGTTATGGCACCGTTCACTTGAGGTAATTTAAACACATCAACTTTTTGACGCCGTTATTGTGGACAATACCACAAGAAATATAATTTACCAAATCTTCAAAACAAGGAGACCTAATTAAAGCAATTGAATACAAGTGATCATCATGGAAATAACCATGAATGGGAATTTCGTCATCTTCCCCTTCTTTAAGAAGAATGCATGATAAGTGGTCTGTAACCAAATTTTACGTGCCCTTCTTATCCTTGATCTCAATGTAAAACTCTTGGAAAAGATGGATCCAACGACTTCGTGCCCTAGGCCAGCGTACTCCACATCGCTTCTTAGGGTTAATGCAAAGTGCCTCCGGCGCCGTGCAAGAAGTGGATTAATCATAATCAGTATTTTGTGTAACTCCAGTTCCAAAATGCGGTACTTATAACATCCTAACTTGTATTTCATATTAGGATAAAATCTTCAAACAAACAAAAATATAGAAGTCTGGTATTTAGTTAAATGAAAGGGGTCATGTATGGTGTTACTTAATTTGCCAAAAAAAAAATCCTTTTTTTTCCTTTACTTGCTTTTTTTCTTGTTGAACTTTGTTTCCTTTTTATTTGGATTTTTTACTCTCTTTTTTTTTACACAAAAACTTGCGTGAACCCGTTTCATGTAGTCATCGGGTATACCA
This sequence comes from Pharnaceum exiguum, assembly GCA_900322385.1. Lineage (NCBI taxonomy): Eukaryota > Viridiplantae > Streptophyta > Magnoliopsida > Caryophyllales > Molluginaceae > Pharnaceum > Pharnaceum exiguum. The sequence continues at coordinate 8,564 of ONZK01006090.1, forward strand.
ACCAATGAGTGCAAGACACATGTTGCTCTAGGATTGGGAGTTATGCTACCATGAATAAAATGAGCTGTGTTCTGAGCCTATCAACCCCAAATATATTTCTATTTTAGTTGTCTTGTTGTCTGCCTAGTTAAACATACTGATTAGGTCAACGGGTCCCAGCCTCCCAGGTCAAAGCTACTCTAACAGTCACCGTAAAATTATCAATCATCTTTATTTAAAATGAAAAATAAATAGGTATACATATGTGTACTATTGACATTAACTGTTTATTTTAATTCATCCGATTAATTAACCTACTATTCTAAATAACTTAATTCTAAAGTTTGAATCAAAATTACTTCAGTCAATTTGGTTTAAACTTTCTAACTATGAAGACATAGTTTGATATTGATTATTTTGCTATTACTATTTTTTTCTCTAATGTATGATAACTTATGAATGATTTGCTCAGGATTATAGCATTAGTTTAAATTTTAATTTTGGTCTTGAAATTATAGGGTAATAAAGACACACCAAGATCAACCTTTAGGGTGGCATTTCGTATTACTAAGTCGACCCATATAATTAATCGTATCATTTTTCATAGAACTTATGAAAAAGTAATGTAAACAATGCATGTTCATGTCATTTTTAATCGTGTCGGTCGAGTTCATATTTCCCCTGCTTAACCTGGTATCAGGATCGCGTTCGTTTAATCATTCGAGTTTCGTTCTTATGTCGTGGTCGACTTTAATCAGCTCTAATTCAACACGCAATTGTAAATGGGAGTCTCTTCATGCAGTACGTCAATCTCTCTCTGTATAATACTCTTTTACTTATATTTTCAATTACATACCCTTGATGATAAAAATTGTATCTCGTATCTACTTGCATCTAACACACATTGTTACTTGTTCTCCTATGAACACAATGAAGTAGGCATCTGGAATTTAGAGTACAAAACAGTGGTAGACAATAAAAATGAGAAAATGATTGAGAATAACCAGTGAACTATCAGTTGTCCAGTACCATTTATTTAGGATTTACCCACTACATCGATCCGTGCTTGAAAGATACCCTGTATACCCCAGATAATAAGTTATAAAACAACAAATTAAAGATCTAAGCCAAGCGTAGTTCACTTTAGTACTCGGTCACCGTAACTCTCACCTTCAATCAGACTTAAAAAGAAAAGGAAAATAAACCCAGCAACAAATGTGGGTCGTCACCGCCATAACCGAATCCTCATTTTCCCTCCGCCAACCCAAAATAATCACCACTACGCCTACTCCGTATGCCTTTTATCACCTGCGTCAACCACATCTTACCCGATGCGTCTCCCATTTTACTTTAGCCATCTATTAGCTGCCCGACAACCAAACAAACTCACTCTGACAACTAATAACAAAACCCAAGCCCGCGACCCATCTCGTAACTATTGCCACGCACCGTCATCAGCCCTTCCTCACCGCCAATGACAAGTGGGAAACAGATGCACATGTTTTCAAGAAAACTATAAAATGGAGTTGGGGAAAATAAATTAGGAGAGATTGGAGAGAGGGTTTTTTTTTTCTTCTTGAGTTGGAAATAACTAGGGTAAAATTGTCAAAATGCGTACTGCGTGCTGTAAAAACAAACTTGGTTGTAAATTTGTCGATTCGGATTGGTCTTCTCCAAGGGCTTTTTGAGCTTCAAGCCCTCAACAATCGAGTTTAGTGTAACCTACTACTTGGTTTAAACGGCCCATAATCTCCTTCTCTCAAACCCAAAACTAATAAAAGGAAAAAAAGAAGAATGAAAAAACCACTGTTCTAACTTCTATACTTTCATTTCCTTTCGTGTTTCCAAACGTGAAAACGCAACCAAACTTTCAACTCTCAACACTTTTACTTCTCTGAACAACAACACTTCCTTCTGACCAAACAATACAAACAAAACAAAGCTCTGTTCTGTTCCGTTCTCATAATGACATAAAAACAAGAAAGCTAGAAAAACCTTTGTTGTTGTTGTTGTTGTTGTTGTTGTTTTGATAAGTAAATAAATGAAGCAACAAAACACATCAACACCATCATCTTAATGGAATGGGGAGATGGGCATCATACTACCGAATCCTCCGCCGCATAACCACACAACAATCACCACCTCGACTCCACTCTCTCTCCAAACACAACCCTTCTTCTTCTTCTTTCTCCTTACGCACCTCCTCTCATTTCCACCCTTTTAGACACTCTTCCTCTCTTCAATCTTTGGCTGTTAACTTAGACTATGATGACCAACAACAACAACAACAAGTGGTTCAGGATGATAATGATCAGGGTTTTGAAATTCCTGTCAAGGCCTTCTTTCTCTCTACTAGGTATACATTTTCCTATGTGGGTTTTTGTTGTTTTTGTAAATTAACTTGTTTTTTGTTGTGTTTGTTCGTTTTTTCCATCTGGGTGTTTGTTAATTTGGATTAAATTTGTGTTTTTGATGTGGGTTTTTGGTGAATTTGAGAAAGTTTTAGTCTTTTATCATTTTATTCATGTGGGTATGTGATAATTTGGCTTAAATTTGTGTTTTTGATGTGGGATTTAGGTGAATTTGAGTTTGGTATCATAAAGGTTTACCCTTTTTTTAAAATTTCATTTTAGAGCTGTGATTGTTTGTTTTCTTCATGTGGGTATTTGATAATTTGGCTTAAAGTAATGTTTTTGATGTTGGTTTTTACTGAATTTGTATTGGGTGTGAAAGAAAAGAAAAAGTTTTGGCCTTCTTACCATTTCAGGGCACTGATTGGTCATTTTGCTCATGTTTGTATTTGGTTTTCTTTGCCAATTTTGATTGTGGTTGATCTGTACTCCATCTCTTTATGTGGTATGTGATTAATTTTGTGTTCTATTTGGTATTTTATGCTGTCATTGTTCACTTAACTTTGTGGGCCTTTGTAGTTTTGTGAAGTTATATTCTTATGTAGGATTTTGGTGAATTTTTGTGGTAATTGGGTTTTGAACTTATAGTTTACCATGGTCAAAAGAAATTAGAATTGAAGAAAATGAAAAATAGATTGGAGGAATTTTGACATTGCTGAACCACTGTTTGATTGGGCTTGAATATCAGAGAGAATGGTAGGGAATGATAATAGTGTGTGTTATCGGAATTCGGATTTCCTATAAGCTTGTTTTTGAGAAATTGAATCGTTCAGTTGGAGCTTAGAGAATTTGTGTAACTTGTGCTGTTAGATATTATAGCACTTGGTAGATACATCAAGTCTCAACATTTTAATGATACTGCCATTATTTTATCAATCGTCGGGAAAGAATTTCGGATCGAATAATTGGTAGCTACATGATACGAGTATGGACAAATTATCTTGCTAGTGTTATTTCATTTAGGTGGGTAGTGAATGGATGTATTTCCTTTACTAGGAAATGTTTATAGTCTTAGGAGATGAATGTGAAAGCATACAAAGTATCTGAGCCTGTCTACTTCGATCAAGGTGTGATTGGGCGTTGCTTTTCGTATCTCCGATAGAAAGAATAGAGATATTAAGCCGATATACTTGTACATGGACAAGCATGATATAGCTGTTCTTTTTGCGGGCAATATGATTGTGGCCTTGTGATCCATGAAAGGAAGTGTTTATAATGCAATTGTATTATCATGCTCTTGGAAGATGTCTTAACTAGATGACTGTAATTGAATTCAATCCTTTTCCTCTTAACTGGAATTTTAAAGTAGACCTTCCTGTGACTTTATTTAGCTGCATCCTCTTCTTGTTATATAGATTTATGCTGTTTGGGGCCTGATTCCTTCATGCTTACCTCTCTGTGTCGCTATTTTTTCGTGGTTTGCTATGATTTGGCTTCTCAGATTCATGGTTTTGGCAGTATCAACTTGAGGAGCATGCAGTCAGAAAATGCTGGGAATGTCATTCCTCAAAAATCACGGACGTCAAATTACGTTACATTGAGGTTTTGTGACCCTTCCGATGCAACTGTAAGTACTGATAATCATTTCCAGTCTGGATTAATTTAAAAAAAATCTTATAACAAGAAAAAGAGAAAACTGATAATGTTTTTTAGTCGTTCCACTTGGTTTCATAAAGCAGCCACTTCTTGGTTTTATGATTTATTTATGTATGCTTCTTCTAGTTCTTGGTTTAAAATGGATGTATCTGTGGTCATCAATGGAGTACTGTAATTAAGCTTTTTATGTCATACTCCCTCTGTTCACTTTAATCTTTCAATTTTCTTTTGCACAAGATTTTAGATGGAGTGGTTGAGAGTGCAAATTGTCCATTGTACGGTTGTACCCATTGATTTCATGCCATGGTCTATAGTACATGGGTTTAATTTGGTGGGGTAAGGGTAAGGGCATAATGGCAATCTATGTGGGCACCCATTTCCAAATAAGGAATATTAAAAGATAATTTAAATGGAACACATAATAAGGAGACTTGGAAGATAAAATTGGAACGGACGGAGTACGAAGCAATGCTCCTCTGATTGCAGTTGCAGTTTCCTATCTCCGGTGAACTACTTGTAGCATATATATTTTTGTTTTTGAGAACCCTTGTAGCATATATTTTGCATACCCTTGCACAAAATAAATCTAGAAGAAATAAAAGGAACAGGAAAAGAAACAGTCCTTTTGTGTGTGTATATGATGTGTAGTACTGTATTCCGGAATGTTTCACTTGTATGTAAAGACCTTCAAGTTATGGTTGTTTATCTCAGCTTATGCCTTCTTCCATGCCATTACTCTAGACAGGGAAGGGGAAGATTATTTGAGGAAGCAAATATGACGCTACCTTCCTCATATAATCAGAAGTGACTGATTACTGTGGAGCCCCTCGAAAATGAAACTAGCTAACATTCGTTGGGCATAGCTGTGGTTTAACTTACAGGGGAGTGGGGGCCTGTGAATTCTTGCAACAATGATAATTTCATTTAGGATATTTTCCATTTTGGTGCCCTGAGGTTTGGGTTAATTATGAATTGGTGTCCCGAGGTTTCGATATTGTCATTTTGGTGACCTGAGGTTTGGTTCCGTTAGCGTTTTAGTGACCT
>ONZK01006091.1:822-12851 GCA_900322385.1 Pharnaceum exiguum
CGGTGGTCGATCGAAGTTCTACTGGACTTGGCTGACATATTAATCGGTTCTAGCTTCAGAGGAATACTTCAAACTAATTAGAGCTTAGTTGTATCATTGACTTATTTGGATATTTGATCAATGACATGTGACGTGACATACAAAGGCATCTCGATGTCCTTTAGTGTTAAAAATTGTTAATTGACATCAGAAAGAGGTTTAGTGATCTGATGTTTACAACTTCCAGCAGGAGAGAGATTACGGAGAACACACATGCAAATTGTCCAGCCAAATTAAATTGACGATGGGGGATGTCGATAAACTGACGCGAGGGAGAGAGCATGCATCGTGAGTGTGTGACGGTGGTGAGGAAGGGGTAGGGAAACGAAGAGGGAGAGACAGGAAAGAGAGACCAACAGAGTGAATTAGGGGAATAACAACCAATTGTAGATAGTTATAATTTAAATAGGGGCAAAGAGGGAAAAAAGTGTTGTACATAGAAGAAATAGATGCGGTACAAAGCAGCTCCCTTTTTTTTTGGTTCTAAAATTGTGCCCATTCTGATTACCCGTTTACTAATTTTCTATTATACTCCTATCATTTTATTATGTTGTCAATCGAAAAGGTAATGCATACTACAATACTTAGAGGTAAACAAGAGATTTTTTTTTACTTTTTCTTAACTAAAAAGCTCAATAAATAATATTTTCTTAATATGTAGGATATCACTAAAACTTTTGGTGAATATGATCTTAATCAAAATGACTGGAAAGAAACTACATACACGATTTCGGTAAATTACATCATACACACAGGTGTACCTTACTCCGTACACCCACCCTTTGTCTTTAGATGATTAAAGATTGTTCCCTTTGTTTTTTATTGTCTAATAATGCATGCATGTTATGTTAGTTCAGAGTAGACTAGACCACCACCTTTCGTGGTTACTATATATACTGATGGATCAGAGCACCCAGAAAATAAACTGAAAGTAGTTAATTAAGTGGACTGAACTAAAGGCAGGTAATAAAAACTAAAAAGTCGATTTAGGCTCTATTTTGTTCAACTTATTTGTTACAGGTCAGTTAATTATGTTCAATTTTTTCCGGTTAAGTTCAGTTTCCTCAAGTTAAGTTTGATTTTTTCCAGTTCAGTTAAGCTTTTACAGTTATTTATTTAGTTATATATACACAACACAATAATTCTTTCCAGTTCAATTCAGTTCTTTCCGGTTAAGTTCAGTTCTTTTTCCAGTTAAGTTCAGTGCAGTTAAGCTTTCAACAACCCGAACAAAACAAAGCCTTAAGTGTGTATGAGCAAGAGACATACATACATACCTGAGGCGAGTAAGGGGAGAGTGGAAGACGTTGAGAGAGGCCATCATTTCTCCATTGCGCTTAATGTTGTCCAGCCTCTGACGTTCGTACTCAGTCATTTCGTCCAATGTCGCCATGAGTCTCAGTGAGCTGGGGGAGAGTGTGTGTGGGTGGGGGGAGCATATGAAAAGAAATGAAGTGATGCGACTGGGCGGGAAATTAAAATATCTCCTCTTTTCCCCCTCTGGGTCTGTGACTGTGTTGGCGTGTGCAGTAATTTCCGGGTTTTGCATTGGGACATGGTCAGAATCAAAATTATGGGTTTTGTCTTCTCTATCAGATAATTGAAAAATTAGGGGTAAGCTTGTATACATCTTGGCCTCTTGGGGTGTTTAGCAAGGAGTTTAATTTTGTAGCTTTTAGCTGATATTTTTAGGTAGCTGATTTTGGTATCTGGTTTAACTGACTTATTTAGATAGCTTATTTATAAGAAGTGTTGGGTAAAATAAGTCGGGTAAAAATAATTGATTTAACATTAAATGACTAAAATACCTTGTCACTTTAATATCAAAATAAGTTTGTTATTATTAAATAAGGGTAAAATTGTAATCTTAATTTGATATCAAAATAAGCTGGGTAAGGTTTGTTGCTTCTTTTTTGGGCAACAAATAAGCTCCTTATCAAACATCAATGAGAACTTATTTTTCTGATCAAACAAACTGCAACCAAATAAACTCCTAAATAAGCTGCAAACCAAACCACCCCCTTGACCCCATAACCTCCATATATTGGGATTTACACTGGGTTGTTATTGTTGTATCAGATTGAAAAATGTAACTCAAATCTTAAGCCTTCTTTTTCTTTTTTTTGAATGCCCGTCGGTTCACCGAAGTTTGCTCCGACTACATGCAAACCCGATCCGCTTCACACACCTGATTGTGTTGTGTGAGTCTCCCAATGAGAGTCGAAAATCTGCATACGATGAGACTCAAACCCGAGACCTCGCTTAAGCACGGAGCTGGTTACTACTCCAATCAACCTCACATTGGTAAAGTCACAAAATGTTCTTTATAAGTACATTTGAAACAAAGTTTAAGAATAGTGGATATTTTTTAGAGCAAGTTTATTTGTACAACTTAGATACAACTCTTCACAATTTAGTGTATGAATGTCGCCCCCTAAGAGGGCTTAGTGTAATTTCATTTAGTTGCATTTCCCGCACGCACTGTCCATTCCAATGCCCACTTTATTTTGATCGAATGGGTTTTGGGATTTCAAAGCCAAAGATGAGACCAGTAGTGGGATTTATTTCCAATCTAAGGCTTGGTAGTGCTGAAATATTTGTTACTGGAATGACATCAACGATGAAACACAACGTCATTCCACTCTCTAGAAGGACAAATGTACAATATAGGTCAAGACTCAAGACAACATGTTTCCCGGTTTGGAAGTGTCCGCAACTCCGCTCAAGAACGAGAGATAACTGCCGAATTCTTTATCCTAAATGAGCTCATAAGTCATATAGGCAATGTCAACTCATGTTAGGTTGGTTAATGACAAACTGACTACAGGACCTCAACTATCAATCTAGCTCCTAAGAGTTAAGACAATTTTGATGATACTACACCATTGCAACTCCACAAGACATTTTAGGTTGATCAGAGCAGTAGTGACTACAACAATTGATTGATGTACCAAAAGGCGATTGCGAGGAATTTCACATAATCACATCTAATCCACTTCTGCATCATACAAGAGGAAATATACGAAAAGAAACAGGAGCTAGAACATGCTTGCATAACTATGAGTCTCTGAATTACATACAAAAGATAATTGATGGCCTCATAGCTGAAACAGAAGGCTTCCAGACGTAAACCTGATCACGAGAAGCACCAGCCAACATTCCGACAACAGAAGGATGAGAGTCCAATAAGTATGGAAATGAAGAGATAAGTGGGCTCTTTAGTGTGCATACTGTCTTCTTCTCAGCTACAGACGTTACATAGATCTTTCTTTTCAAATTTCCCACATAAAGGTATGTGTCATCCCAACCCCATACAGCACTAGTCACATTTAACAACCAAACATATTGTTAGCATAGATAGAGCTCCAGACAACAGATACAGCAGATTGCATTAATAATTATCATGAGCAAAATAAGTTGATCAACAATTTAGACGAGGCATAATGTAATTGTGAGATCGTGCGAAAAACTAAGCACTTTTCTCAAAACCAATTCCACTTATCAGTTATCACCTAAAATCCACTTTAGTGTAGGCTATAGCCTATAGCTTATAGCAGTCAGCCAGTCATACTGAATTACTGATGACTTTCAAACATCTGAACCTAAAAAAGGTTAGAAGAGCTTGACTCAGAGAATAAAAACAAATCCATATTAATCACCTCACAAACAGAAATGTGCTTAAAAAATAGTACTGATCACGAAGCATGAGCATCTCAGGCCACTTAAGGGGAGAAAATACCTCAAAAATGGTCTTTTCAGTGGGTTATCGAAGCCAATCATGAGAGTGTCCTCATATTCAACACCAGATAATACACCTACATTGTCGTACAAACTGCACAGGAAACGTGAATGATTAGTGTGATAAAAGTAAGCAAAGAGAGTGTGAATGTAGTGACAAACTAGGCATTTGAAACAGATCAAGCAGTAACATGATGTTAACTTGCTGTAGCAAAAAATGGACAGTTTAATTGCAAAATAAGAAATCAAGATTTGGTGGTGTTTCAGTAACTAGAAGGTGATCTGACATCTGTCGAGAAAGAATCTTTCTATTGTAAATGTGAACCATGCTCAAAAACAGAACAACTATCAGGATTGATACAAAGAGAGTCCACATTATGAAATCATAGCATAACTTTGATCATATACCTTGCTGCTAAGAAGCTACCAGATGGGGAAAAATTAGCAGAGTGTACACGTTGTTTAAAATTAGCTGCCAAGCAAACATTGGATTTGGTAGGGCTCAAATCCATCCTTCTGAGATCCCAGAGACAGACAAAGCCATCTCTAGAACATGTAGCCATCATATTGGCCTTTTCAGGGTTGAAATCTACGGAGTTTATCCTTCCCTCATGCAAAGCCCAAGAAGTTGAAATTTTCCCTACTCTTGAATCGAGCATATTTAGAGATCCGCAACCCTCAGCAAAATATATGCAGTTTGCATCATTCGGTGGTTGAGAGAGTGAATGTATTGCTGATCCCTCAATGCTCAAGTACAGTTGGTCAAATACCTCCTTTTCTATGTTCATCAATCCTAGAACGCCATCACCACTGCTGGTGTAAATCTGCCCAGAGTGAAAGTTAGCAGAACCAACAAAAAGAAAAGAAAAGAAAAGAAAGCAGCAGTACCACCAATCCAATGTGGGAGCAGGGATTAATGATGCTGTTGTAAATAGATATACGACATTGAAATCAAGGATTCCTATATCTAACCAAACCACATTAGTGAAAACAATATACACAGTTTAAACAACTACCTTTGACCAGGAAAAAGGATGGACAGATATCCCAGTGACAGAACCGGAATGAGGGCAGTATCGATAAATCTCAGGACTACCCTCAACTTCCTGTTCCAACGACTTGACATCCCAAAATCCCAATCTTCCAATGCAACTACCCACAACAACCATGGCCATATTGGACGTAGGTAAAAACTTAAGGACTGAAGGCTTCCCAGGGGTGACCTGGGCTACGTTTTGAGCTTCCAAACTGAGTGACTGCACTTCAAAAGTATCTTCCAATTTAACTCTTCCAGTGGAAAGGACCCCATCTTTAGCAAACTTTTCCCCAAATGCGTCATATGCAGAGCAGCCCCTAGAGGGATCTCTCATACTAATAGAATGACCACGACCGTAGCGCAGAGCTTTATCAAAGTGGTTGCTGGTGGTGGTGGCAGCTTGGTGGTTGATGTCTACAGGCCTGGAAAGGGAAGATGAACCCGGATGCATTACCCCTTGTGCGCGCAAGGACCGCCTAGTTACAGTAACCGGAGTTTGCTTCCTAAATGCCCTTTTAATCTTCTTCTCCCTTTTGGACAACAAGCACAACATCAATCCAAATGAATAGATTCCTAAACTAATCTACCAAATGTCAAACATAAAATCAACATAATGAATCACAGATAAAAATTCATCAACCAGAAATTTGGTATTCAACAATAAACACGTAGTGTAATCTAAATTTCACTAGAGTGTGGGGGAGTATCAAGATGTATGCTATCTTTTCCCTATATAAACATGAAGGCTATTCCTGAGAGAGACATTACTGCATTGATGTGCTTACTTTCCGGCAACTTCACGAAAATTAGAAAGCACCTGAAGTTCAGTGAGCTTTTTGATTCAGTCAATTGATGACCAATAGTGAATAATTACCATGGGATTGTCCAATTTTACTTGAAAAATTGTTCCACTTCAACTAATGGGACGCTATAAAAGTACAGATTCGGAGCTACTTAACCCTAGCCCAAATCAAACACCATCAACAGCAAGAACACACTAAATAGCTTGCTGGTCGAGTATAATCTGACAAGAAAAATCAATACAACTCAAATGTCATTTTGTCGACTAACCTAAGGCACCACATCTAAAATAAGGTTTTTGAATTTTTTTATTTATACTGAATGATAAAATAAGCTGACTGAAAGGAACAAAAGTAACTAACATTGGAACTAGAAACTTAGAAAGCGCAACAATAGTTGATCCTCTGAGATTATATATATCATGTAAGACAGATAGACCAGTACCATTACCAGCTATAGTTATTTTAGCATCAAAAAAATGGCTGAAATTCAAGACACACACATAGTTAGCAACCTGAGGTCAGAAAGGTGAGTATGGACTTTGAGAGAGGCTAGCATTTCACCATTGCGCCTTACATTCTCCAGCCTTGTACGCTCGTACTCTGTCAATACCTCTGACGACGATGCCATGGGCGAGTCAGTGACAGAGTGAGACAGAGTTACAATTACAGTGTGAGTTTGTGTCTCCCTTTTGGGGGGTTCACAGATTTCTGCCTCAGTTACAATGACAGGAATTTCGGGTTTCAGCTTCCTGTCAAACACCAAAAATAACAGTAACACAAGTATATTAGCACTGTATAGTTCCCTGCAAATCAACTGGTGAGCCAACAAGTTAACAACAATACCAGCCAACCTAAACTCACAAATCACAGATCAATCAAAAATAGGAAAATTCATAAGTGAATCACATGGAGGGTACATTGGCCTAGTATATATGATTCAATTGCATGTAAAAATGTGTCCTTGACATCAACAACAAGTACAAGACCAAATAACTAAGCTCACATATAACCCAAGAACCAACAATGTTAACAATTTGTTTTTCTTTTCCTAAAGTTAATTATTACTAATATCTTTTAGCTTTGGATGAATATGATGTAAATAATCAAAACGACTAAAAATAAACTTTTTTGATGCTCGCCTTTTTTAGTGAATGAAGTTGCGGAAAGTCAATACTACACTACTCTAATACATACAAGGTCTCACTCTCTCTCAATACCCTCCACCTTTCATATCAGGTAAGTATGCATAATGCATGTAATGCACTAATGCTAGTATGCATGTCATCATATCAGGTAAGTATGCTGTCTGCATAATGCATGTAATGTGTGAGGTAAGTATGCATAATGCATGTAATGCACTAATGCTAGTATGCATGTCATCATATCAGGTAAGTAGGTAAGTATATATGCATGTTATATTATTTCAGCAGACAGACCACCTCCTTTACTTGATTAATGTTAAACTCGAACCACGGAGAGGTGTTACAAGCTCGTGAGATCCAACCCAAAACCAATTGGCAATGGGTGGAGGGCTCACTACATTTATAAACACCTCTAACTTTTTTCACACAACCGGGACATTTTTGTCACCACAACACACACACATATTATACTCCCTTATTATCAAGGGAGGTCCTCCCTCTTCAATGTGGGAGGACATTCACAACAATTAAACTGAAAGTAAAGTGGGCTGAAGTACGTGAAGACTAGCTGGTGATAGAAAAGTTAAAAACTAGAAAGTCGAGTAAATAAGTGAGGGTGAGCAAGAGACAGACCTGAGGTGAGAAAGGGGATCGGAGAGTGGACGACGAGAGAGGCCATCATCATTTCTCCATTGCCCTTAATATTGTGACTGTCCATCCTCTTACGTTCATACTCTCTCAGTTCGTCCAATGTCGCCATGAGTCAGAGAGCCAGAGGAGAGATAGAGAGATAGATGAGTAGCTGAGATACTACATGCAATTTGCAGGACAGTGATGCGACTAGGCGGGAAATTATTATATCTTCTCTGTTCTTTTCCCCTGTGTCTGTGTTGTGTTGGCGTGTGCAGTATTTTCCGGATTTTGCATTGGGTATTTGGGTATCAAAATTATGACTTGTGAGCAATGTTACAACTTACAAGTCCTGATTGCCTGATTGGGCGATGGGGCGATGGCTGATATTACACTTGTCTCGGGCGGGCGGGTCGAGCTCGGGCCATCACTTCGGGTTTGCGTCACTTTGCGTCAGATGACTCAGATAGCTTTCGTGTTAGAATCATTTTTAGGTCGGGTCATTTTGGGTTCGGGTATTGCACACCTAATTAAGGATAATTTTTTTTAATTGAAAAAAATCCTTGAAATGAAAGTATATAATTTTTTAATTTATTGTTTGTACAAAATACATCAAATGGCCGGATATCTATTTATAGGTGGACAAAAAGTTATGAATTATGTCAAATGTCCGATTTGACCCAACGTATCTACCCTAACCCTAACCTGTTTGACCCTGAAAATTCGGGTCAATTTCGGTATAAATTTGCACCGGTTTATATTTATACAGAGACTTAGGACATGTTTAGTCCTTATACTAGTGAAAATATAAAAATAATACCACATCATCTTTTTTATATTCTATACTCTATTTATACTTTTGATACTTTTAATTTTATTGGTTAGACTAACTTTGTACTGTTCATCCTTTATTGCTTAGATTTTGTTTATACTCTATATTCTTTATTAAATTATTTTCATATATTGAAAATAAATAATAATACCAAGTGGGTCCCTATAATTGCTTGATTTTAGATACAAAGGTGAGGATATGAATTTTAAAAGTCACTGTTGTACTTTGCTCTCGTAGGTCTCAGATTATAGAAATTATACTAGAGTCTAATGATTATAAGCAAGTATTTGGTACATCGGGTGTTCCCTTACACCGGGTGGATTTATAACTAATAATCAAAGGACTAGTTAGTGACATTAAAAATGTGTCTAATGGTATAAGATGCTTTGGAAAAAATACCCGGTGTAGACGTACACTACCTAAGAATTGGAGAATGATCATAGTACCTCTTAGGCCTTGTTTGGGAGAAAGCAGTTAGCGGTTAACACTTAGTATTAGTAGTTAGCGGTTAACAGTTTTGAATAGTAGTTAGCAGGTAGCAGGTATAAGTTGTTTGGTATATTTGCAATTAGTAGTCAGCAGTTTGTAGTGTTAAATATATACTAAAAAAATCAAAATGTTGTTGATAAGAGCATTTGGAGAAGAGTATGAAAATCATGAAAATCAATTTGTATTCACCTGTAGAAGTGTAGAACAAAATGCTCTTCAAAAAATCAAAAATGCTCTTCAAAAATCAAAATGCTCATGAAAATACAAGCTATATACATGCCCTTATACATACATGCAGGATGACGTTACATTTTGTCATTTCTAATTTTCTGTAACAATTTTAAATAAGCTCGTTCATCATATGTATTGACCTGTAGGAGTGTAGAACAAGGCTACTCAACAGTACTCAATCTCTTCCATTAAAAAAGAAAAAAGAAAAAAGAAAAAATTGTACTCAACCTTAACATTCACGAGCCTGTCGAAATATGATACTCTAGTTAACAATTTGACATCGTAATAAATTGATGATAATATAAGTTAATAACGTTTAATCCGTACGCACGACTCTCAGCTCGTTCATTCACACACTGTGTATTACGCCATTACCGTTGACAGAAATACAGAATCACAGAACCAGCAACTTGATAAAAAAATGTCGAAAAAAAATCAAAATATGTAATTAATGAAACGAAGGATAGATCGATTTTGCCTACAAAAGCTTAAACAAGCTCAACTTTCCTTCCATATACCCTTCCCAGATTGGCACTTAGGTATAATTAATAAAAATCGTTTATCATAACCATGTGATCATGATTATCTGAATTACACGGCTTGTATTGTTGACTTGTAAATTTACGACTATACTCACGCTGAGTCACGCACGACATTAACGCACAAGCAAATAATAGAAGGAAATTCCAATAAATAAAAAACGACTAACGGAGCCATTTGCCTATAAAAACTAGCTGATCTTTCTATTGATACATACACTCCCAGAATACACAAAAAAGCTACTACAAGTACTAATTTTTTTGTTGGAATTAGTATCATCATAACTTTTATATTGTGTCCGGCCTATCTCCTCAGCTAATAAGAAAATGGCAAGCAACAAAGTGTTGGTCTTAGGAATGATGATGAGCATTATCATGCTTGCTTTTTTTACCTCTGTGTGTGTTGGCAGTGACAGAATTGAGGAGTCTTGCCGTCTACAAGTTGTACTCAATGTCAAAAGCCTCCTAGAACCCAACAAATGCTGCGATTTGTTGAACAGCGACACGACGCAGGGACTTTGTAGTGACCTGTTGGTAATAATCGAAAGACTTGGGGGACTTGAGCTTTTCAAAACTTTGTGCAGGGCCGTTGGGCCACTTAGCGATGTCGGATTCATATCTTGCTATAATTAATATCACGATTGAGCGCAAACCCAGTGCAGCTTAATTACTTGCATGCTCGCTGGCTAGCTTCGTTGTGTATCTTATTGTTGTTTTGCTTTGTGTTTGTGTCATTGCGTGCAGTGATCAAATATCTCTGTAATTTACTCTTTTGTATAAAAAAAACAAAGCCGATTTACGGCAAAATTTACTTTACTGTGCGTCCAGCTAATGGTTGCGTTTGAGATTGAGGTTGAAGTGCTTTCAAAGTGTTTATTTGTGATGAAAATTCATGTAGATGAAGTTTTGTGATAAAATTATAATGACTAATATTAATTAACTTCAAAAATTGCCACTCATTTTATCTTAATTTGTGAAAACGATTTTATGATGAAAAATAATTATGGAGGGGTCTGCATGGCATTGGACCCGTTATTATAGCCTGCTTTAATTTAGTATATTTACATAATTAAACTACAACAACGAGTGTAAATCCTAATTCAATGGGGGTACTCGGGTCAGGATGTACGCAACCATACCTCTGTTAAACTATATAAGCTGAACTAAGAAGGATAAAATTGGATTGAAAAATAGTGAAGTGAAAAACAATATAAAATGAATTAAACTAGTATTTGTTAAACAAACTCTTGAATTGATTAATTGAGTAAACCAACATAATTGGAGCTGTTCGAAAAAAATGAAATCTAATTAAACTATGATTATATAATTTGAACTGAAGTATCATGAAGTAAGAGAACTTAAATCAATACTTACAAAGGAATCTCCCAAAGTAAACTAAAACATATTCATATTAGCTGATTACAATAAGTGGCACTAGTTACTTCTTCTTTTCGAACTTAACGAAGAAAAAAAAGATATGGTAGAGATTGTGAACATAATAATATAATATAACAAAAAAAATAGTATGCTCTCGTTTTATATATGATAAATGATTACTAATGATCAAATAGTGTTGATTACTGATCTGATCCTTTTTTTTCATTAGTGAACCTGTCTCAAATATAAAACGGTGCACACAAATCTCTTTTTACAGCCGTTTAACAGATATGTTTCTTTTTATTCATTTGAGTAAAAATACACCTTTTTTGATGGCATTAAAAACACCCCTTTTGTAGTACCATATACTTCCTCCGATCCGTCCCACTTTTATCTTCCATTTTCCATTTGCACAAAAGTTAAGGTGGAGTGGTTGAGGTTACATATGGTCCATTAATTCTAACCTGAATTTCATGTTAAATTACATGTTTACAGCACATGGGCATATGTTTCGTGGGATTAAGGCTAGGGGTATCATGGTAAACTAAGTGGGCACAATGAACAAATTAGGACATTTGAAAGATAAAAGTGGGATATCATGGAAGATAAAAGTGGAACGGAGGTAGTAGATTGGAGTTTTTTTTTTTTTTGATTCAAAGATAGGAGTAATTTTTAATTGCAACAAACTATATAAATAGAATTATTTTTTAGGTGGATGTGCTGACCTTGATTTTTTTTGCAGTCATATCAAACAAAATACAAGTATGCAGTCACGCTAATTTCTAATATATGTGATGACATACCTTATTATCCGTCACGACGGATAGGAGAACCAGTTGTGTCAGATATGACGTTAGCGCGGTGAAGGGGAGGGGAGGGTATTGTTGCGTGTCGTTTACACCACAAATTAAATACCTCTTACTAATCTAAATATATAGTATAGAATAAGTAAGGGACCGTTCCCACGAAGAAGATAATTATGTTACTGATAAGAATAATGAACTAAAACACGTAAATAATAAACTAACACTCTAACTAGACACTTAGAAACAGCCGGAAGAACAATACTGAGGAACAGCCTGAGAAACAGACACTATTTCTGACTCTGAACAAACACAAGCTGAGGAACAAGGTATTGTTCCTGACTTAAAACTCACGTAAAAGGGGGGGGGG
>ONZK01006100.1:0-13522 GCA_900322385.1 Pharnaceum exiguum
ACTTATTGATCCTCGGGGTGTATTAGGAGACCCTCAGGAGCTCACCTCGGGATGGGATATCCTCGACTTTCTCCTCGATGCTCGACTTTAGACACTCGGGAATGGGAAGACTTCTAGGCATCAGTCATCCCTAGGCATAAATAAAGGGCAATCACATGGAAGAAATAGTGTCACAATCACACTGAGGAATCTATTCATCCTCGGGTCTCAATTCTCAATTTTGCTTGCCTGCAAATAATACTTGGTTTAAAGCAAGAAAGTGATTTCCCTCCCTCAACTACTTTTAACTTTTCCCTGTTTGTAGTCTTGTAGTATTGGTGGGTAGTGTTGAGACTTACAGACCCAAAGAAGAAAGTACACTGGAGACAGTAACAACACATTATATGAATCTTAGCCTCTAAAGTTTACATGTCTAAGGAGATAGGAGTAGATTGGTAGAATGTTAAACATTTATATTATCAATTCGATGATAATAGACTAAGACTGCATAGTGATATGTTACTTTAATTATAGGTCTAAGAAATCCATTACTGTAAAGTAGAGCTGGCCCTATCCCGAAAATGGTCACTTCTACTGTAAAGTTAACAACTATAGTTGGTGGTGTTAGTGGTATAACTTGGGTTGGATGACATTGTAATTATTGTAAATAATATTTAAATTTGGGATTATTTTTGACAAATTGTACAAATTTGAGATTCAATTTCCAAAATATTATTATCTTTTTTCCGTGGTTCATGAGCTTAGATTGACAACCAATTATATTGCACATATGGAGGCAAATAATGAGGAAATGCATATTTCTATTCCTTCCCAAATATTATGTTTGTAGATTTTGTGATCCAATTCTTTTCAACTTCTTTTTAGTTCAACTTAAATAATTTTGGTATAATTCAATTAGGGTTGAGTTCAGCATGTGATTTGTGGCATACTAAGTTTTGATATCAATTGACACATTATATTGTTCCACAAGAGCTAAATATTAAAAGCTTTTGATTAATAATCGGGCAGAGAAACAATTAAAAACAATATATTAGTTCAATTCAACTTAACTCAAAACAAAGTACTCCGATTAGTAAACTCAAACAAACTTCCGTTAAACTCATTGGCCAGCCTCAAACAATTGGTTAGGGGTTCGACTCTTAACTCTTGCTAATGGAAAAAACTCATTGGCCAGCCTCCTACTACTTAGGCCCTATTTGGGTAATAGCAAATAGTAGATAATAGAAATAGATAGCGGTTAACAGATAGTAGATTTGACTAGCAGATAACAGATAACAATTTCAGAATTAGTGTTTGAAAAATTAGTAGATAACAATCTACTCTTTCAAAATGCTAATTCTACTCTTTCAAAATGCTATTGTCATTAGCATATTGAAAAGAGTAGATTGGTGGGCCAATATACTATTGGATATGCTATGTAGCAAACACTTCAAATAGCGGATTCCAAAGTCAAATCTACTATTCTGTCTCAAATCTACTCTATTTTAGTAGATTTACTCTTTACGCGCTGACAGTGAGGCGAGGTATCGATCACCAAATGGGTTCACCCTCAGAAATCAAAAACAGACTTCCGTTGACACAGTGTGAGTTTATTATAATTGTTTACTCAAGGTTTATGGTAATCAGGGTCTCCTTCAAAGAAAATAAAATTATTGAAATAAGCGTAACTAGCTTTCGCCTCTTCTCATTATTAGCAGTTCTATTAGTGTATATCAGGGGCTTAGGGGCTAGGGCTACCAAAGTACCAATCCTCAACATGAGTACATGACAACCCATGCATGTCAGATTGACACATGAAGTTGATGGGTCCATGAAAACTGACAACTCCAAGAGGTAGGTATACTAGATAATAACATTTCCCTTTTAATGCTGGAGGTGAAATCAGTTCCTGACAGAAGATACTGCAGGTATATAGAACTGTCTTGTCTAACACCCGCAAGTTCTTTCTAGTTCAGTACTTGGTCTCTCTACATGATGTGTGTATCATTAAGCACTTCATCATACTAGATAACTACTGAACAAGAACATATGACTATTTCCCACTTAAAGCTTCTCCAAGTGCTTGCAGTTTCAAAGTCAAGTTTGTAGTTTCTTCATATGCTATATAGCCAGCGTTTGCATGCATATACAAGCATACGTACGTGTTGTGGCGCACATAGCTTGGGTGACATATATAGGTTACGAAATACATTACACCTGTCACCTGTGAAGCGAGGGAGGTCTTGGAGGAATGGAAGTGTGAAGACACCAGTGGTTCCTGACCAAGTTAATTAGATAGGAAGAGTTAGTACTTAGTAGATCAGAAAGTGTACACTCGTCGATGGACAGAAACTAGCTAGCATTTTGACACAAAAGTTAATTCAATGGTTGCTGCAAGAAAGACAGTTGAAGTGCAACAGCAAGGAGGGCGTACAATGCGGCCAGCAGCAATGTCAAATTTTCGCCACAACAAGGTCTACACAGCAAAAGGTCCGAGGGACCAGAGGGTGCGTCTGTCAGCTGAGACTGCTATACAGTTTTTCGATGTTCAGGACCGATTGGGCTGTAAACGTGCTAGTGACGCACTCGATTGGCTCATCCTCAAGGCAAAAGATTCAATACAGAAGCTCTATGAGAAATCATCTTCCAAACGATGTGAGCAACTTAACCTACACGGTACCCCAGTCATCAATGTCCAGAGTACTTTCCCTGTAGAAAGCATGTTGCAGAAGGAAGATCCTACTGAGCCAGTATACCACAGCTATCAGTATGGACTTACTAGTACGTCTAATAGTTCAATGTCATTCCCTCATATCCATGTTGACAATTGTGCATCAGAAATGAGTTATAAGGTTGGCCATGAGAATTACACATCACTAGAGGGTTCCCTTGTGTCTCATCAATCTTCTCCTTCAAGCATGGTAGAGCATAGTGCTGTGTCTTCTTTGCAGGGTGTGCTAGTAAATGATCCTATTCAAAGCATGACAGTCACTGATCTGTCGGATTATACAGCTAGTTTTCCGCAGCCAACCACAGCAGGCCTGAATTATGCTTCACTTCCAAGTTTATTCATCAAGGAGGGCTGGCCGGATCTCAATCTCTCTTCCATGCCCAACAATTGCACTACCACTGTCACTGAGTCTGAAAATCAGTGGCCTGTCTTCTGACATAGTGATGACATGTGACAGCATACAGGATTTTGCATCAACCTATGGTCACAGGTATTATTAACAATCTACAACACCAATCAGCAATCTTGGTTAGTGGTGACTGAGCTTGAGGAAATGATTCAAATCATATCATGCATACTAGAATTTCTATTATGTTTACCATTAGTGAAGTTTGGCATTTTGTACAGCCTTGGCTTTATTCCAAAAAGAACGAAGATTGGTTATGTAGAGTATTGCATTATTATGGCATGATCTTTTGTATGATCTCGTGAGTAGTGTTTTCTTATAACTCTCAAGGTATGAAACAAGAAATGGTGAATTTCAGTTTTAAGTGTTTTTCTAGTATTACATTCGAGTATTCGAGGCCTTTCCCAGATTTATCCTGCTGTTCTGTTTTATCCTGCTGTTCTGTCGTAGGATATCAACAATCAATGGTTACCTCCATAGGAGCAAAATATTAATGTACGTCCAATGTTATTTTTTCCCCTAAAAAAAAAAACTTAATTGGAAAGCTTCGACTTCAATTGCTAGTATAGCAGTGTCTAGTTCAAACTTCTTAAACGTTGTTCAGGATTTAGTTTCTTCAAGCATCATCACAACTAATTAATTATTCTGGTTAGTTTTCAGAAAAATGATATTAATTAGTTACACCGATTTAAAAGGTCAATACTGTTGAGTTTTGTGTAGTCATTTTCCAATGCATATGATACTTCTGCTGGGAACAGAACTACTTTTGACCTTTCTGTTTTGTGCTTATGGATAGCGATATCAAAGCAGAACTTCAACTTCTCTACTGCAGGGAACATACAATTAAATGTGGAAAAAAACAAATGAAAAGTTAATAGGTTGTTAACAACTACTGTATCCCTATATGATCTAATCTTATACAAAAAATCCCAATGCATGCTTTATAACAAGTTTGACTATGAAAAAGCTGACGAACTTTACAACGTGAATCTAACACTAGAAATAGGTGAAAGTAATAACAAAAAACAGTAAACTTTATAGCTTAAATAAATGTTCAAAAGTCACTTTGTAGCCTTTGTTCTGGTGATGCAAAGACTTCAAATACTAAAAGCCAAGAGAAAACAACAATCAAACGTTTCTCTAGTCAAAAGAGATAAAAAGATAACATGCATGTGAATGCCCTGGGCACGGATGTTGAAGTAATTGTTTTTTCAACCGAACTACAAATGCTATGATCTGAGGAGTTCCGTTGCCATTTCTATTAAGGCATGCCTTCTATTAATGCCAATCTTTGGACTATGCAAGTATGCAGCAATTAGGTGAAAAAGTTCATATCAGAATTTCAGACCTGCAAGTTGCAGGTCTGTCCAACATGAAACGGTAGCCCCTGCCCCCTATGCGGACAAATTATCAGCTTTGTTTTCTTGGATAATGTTTATCAAGCTCCCCCAATCAAAGCAATCTAATCTCTTACCTCCCTACAAGCTACAGCCTACAGCTAAACCACCTTCGTTATTTCCTCACTATGATAACTTTTGTTTGGTAGTACTACTATTGACTGATAGAACAGGAGGCCGTAATTGTTTGAGACTTCTGGTATTTGATCCAGATTGATAATGCAAGTACCAGACAGTAGAGCGCAATAGCCTTTGTGTCTCACTAAAATTGAACTAACCAGAGGATCATTTATCAACCATCTGTGGTATGTCATTCAAAAATTAAGGGCCTGTTCAGTTGCAAAAAACAGATCCCATTTTTCTGTCTCAAAATCTCAAAAAAATCCCATTTTTCTATCTCCGCCAAAACAAAATGAAAAATAAGAGAACTTGTTCAAAAGGGCCTTTGTACTCTCAGATCAAGCCAACACCAGTACACCACCTATATCGTACAGTACCTTCTAAAATTCATTCAACCACACTCCAAGCCTCCACCATTGCCAATACAGTTCAAAAGGGCCTTTGTACTCTCAGATCAAGTCACTACCAAGCACAAGCACATATATATCCTTAGCACTCTCTCTCCTCCGTCTCTTTTTCTTTTCTCTTCTTCCTTATTGTTTACAATTTGAAGTGCTATAAACCCAAATCGTCCAAATTTGAAAGGTTGATGGTTTTGATGATGTTTTCAGGTTAAATGTTTGATATTTTAATGTGTTGATAAAGCTAAAAGTAAAGCGGAAGAGGATTTAGATTTGTAGATCTAATAAACAATAATGGTTTTGGGACCACCAAACTATCACCTTGGTGGTCGTCGATGGCGAACGAGTACAGTGGTGGGCGTCCTCCTCCATGGACAGTGGTTATAAGTGGTGGCATTTATGGTGGTTGGGTGAAGGTGGGGGTAGAAATTGATGGGAAACACTTTTCATTATTTGTAAAGGAAACTCTCAAAACATCAATTTGGTTGTTTTGTGAAATGCTGTGTAAATGTAGAAAACACGGGAATTCGGTTTCCTGGGACCATTTTCAAAAAGTTGCATATGAACATGTTTTTAGAAAATTGGAATTTGGAGACTGAAAACGGAGCGTGTTTTCTATAACTGAACACGCCCTAAGCTTCTGTTTATATACATAATAAATAGTAACTTCTCTCAACATTTACAAACAGAACAAAGTTACACCAAAAGTACAAAAAGAGAGGGGAGGTGATCAGAGCAATCCCGAGTGAGCGCCGCTTCTTGATTAAGCATCAGCCGGAAAACCATAGGTTTCTGACCACCTCATAAACATTGAACAAAAGGAAAGGAACATGGCATCTCTTGTATGGCAACTGCTGTCTGGAAGCTTGAGGAGGAACTCTCATTCATCAGTACAATATTTTCTGCTAAGATATTGATTCTCATTTATTCTCAGTCGCTAGTGCTTTGATACTAGCATTGTTATCAGCGTGTTTTTCTGCTCCCGGGAAAGACAACCTTCGGCCTTTTACAGCTATCTTACCATTGGGTACACCAGATTTAACAGGAACGGATTTTTGTGTGATGAGAGGGCTACTGACTTTCACAGTCTTATTTGTCCCCTTAATCTGCTTCTTCTTTGGGCTGATGGACTGAGATGACAATCTGTTTTCCCATGGACGAGCAGCAATCCAGCGCTCCTTCCAGCTCCATCCCCAGTTAGCTTTCCCTAGATCTGAAGCGTTGGAACCTTGATTCTGACTACCGTTTGCCCTCCACTGCAAAGCATTTCATGATGTGGTCAAATACTTAGTCATAAGGAATTGGCATCACTAATGTGTTAATATACCAAAAAAAACATACTTGGTGATTAAAGGCATATGCCAAGGCTCGTTCCCGTTTGACTGCTGCCTCTTCTCTCTGATGTATTCTCGCTAAAATTTCCTCCATTGTGTCTGAGCCACCATTCCATTCAACCTAGCACACGTTCCAAAAAGCAAGAAAACATGATTACAAAAGGTAGTACTAGTAACCTTTCGGATCATTTGGCATGAACGAGACTTGTGCAATGTAAGGTAGACTCATTAAAGTTGTCAACTACTAGACTGAACCACTTGAAATAGCGCATACAAACTACCAAAACGCAAATACCGAAGCAATAGACTGCCAATAATAAAGTGTACGAATATCATAGATGTACAAACACAGTCATTAGATCAGTTGCTCACCCCCAAATCATGAAGCTTTGCCTCAAGCTTCATTTGGTTTTCTAGCTTCTTTTGCTTAAGACGACCTTCAATTACCATAGATTGTCGTCGATCAGTGATTTGGGCTTGTATCCTATTCCATGAGTGTAGATGAGTCAATGTACTCGTCGCTTGCTTTTTGACAGACTGGGCTTGTGTCAGTTTTTGAAACCTTAAGATCCCTTTCATACGCCGTAGTGCTTTCCTTGCCTGCAACAGATACACAAATCAATTTGGCATTCTCATTCGTGTTCCAGATACTGGATAATAGGACTGCTTGATAAAGATCACAAAGAAAACATCCTCAACCCAACATACTGGTTATTTCTGCGAAAGACAACTACTCATCTAGGTTCATAATTATTATATAAGACCTCGATACTGATCATAGCAGTCTCCAAAATAAAATTTGCCAAGATACAAGGGAAGGCGTACCTTGTAAGCCCTGAAATTCGTCTGTATCCTAGTTGCTGCGACATCTTCGCTGAGTGTAATGACACTGCCATTCCTTCTGTTGGCAGAACCATTGGCATTTTGAATTTTGGACTTGGAATCACTGGCATTTTCGGGAGCTGATGATCCCTGTAAGACAGACTGTCAAGTGAGAACTTCATTGTGTTGACTGTTGATACATAATGAAAAAGGCTGATGCTTTTCATAGCCTCACAGACAGATTATCATATTAATATTTTATATAAACAAAGCAGAGCCTGAAGCCTAGAACCTCAAGATCTATTTCTCAGATTGCTGTTTAACTCAGGGCAGTGATTTTTCTCGATATTTTCCTAAACGGCTAAACCTATCATATCTGGTAGAATTTGGACTATGCTAGTCTTAGATAGTAAACAGAATTCTCTTTGCAAGTGAGGAAGAAATCAAGAAAGAAGCAAATAAAGGAAGCAAGAAAGACAGAACAGAGAAGGGTAACTACGAAAACTTCGAGATTTAAATTTGGCGACAAGAACTACCAGTCTATCACACAATCTCACTCGAAATCAGGATTTTCTTGCTAAATCACAAAATTTCTAGCTAGGTAGCCATTTCACTAGCAGGTTATATCATAATATTCCACCGTAACACCAGCCTACAGAAAAAAGTTTCAGTCTTTGGGACCCTTGAGAGTACAAACTTAATGTGGCGCCGTTTCATAATCGATGGTAAGACAAATCAATATTTATTTCTCAGATGCCGCATGCATCTAATGCTAGCACAGCATGTGATTCTACAGGAGACTTTTTTTTACACTTGATACTAAGTCTTAGTGGTATATTCGCATTTATGATAGGGAGTAGGACATTATGGTACCAGGTAAGATAGCCTCTCAAGCTCATCGTTTAGACGAGGGAGAAAAAAAAAGAAGTATAGCATGAATTTACTTCCAGCAAGCGCTTTTTTTTTCTTTGATGGGATTTCCAGCAAGCACTTCCAAAAGATGTAATGATGTATAAGAATATAAAAAAAGAAACATTTAGATGGAAAACCTCATATACAGAGCGTGTTTTCTAAGTGAGCCCAAATGGAATAAGTAGCAATGTGATGCAAACCTTTAATAGTTTTGCTTTTCCACCCTTGACCTTCTTTCTGCCAATTATTGTCTTGAACCAATCTCCAGAACCCATTTGATGTCAATAACCGAGCTTTATTACAAGACTGAAACAGCCTTCAAAGCAAACATAAATACACAATGAGAAGCTGTTGAGAAGGGGAAGTGAGCACCAAAATATGTGAACTGGTAGGGGGAGTGAGTAGTGCATGATGATGACGCAGATAACTATTACACATTCACTGAAATGTATCAATATACTCATCAAATTTAAGCAAACAGGACGACAGTGCAGAATCTTTTTCAGGTAAGCAGTGACTTTAACATGCACAGGCTTCCAAATGGCCAGTAGTTATAACTTATAAATTATACGTTGTAGCATAGCACCTATGAGATTTTTAGAGCATTTTAGAAGCCATAGATATCAGTAACACAGATGGTGTGTGCACAGAAAACATCAGTTGTAACCCTCAACCAGACAGAGAGATCCAAAAAGACAACCAAATCAATCTCCTGAACGCAAATCCCATAATGAATAAAATAAGACCAGACAACAAGCTCAACCTCGATAACTTGTTATCTACAAGATTGCATCTGTTTTGTCATGTCTTTATGGGACTTCAGTGTGAAATTCTATTGAAAAAGGATAGCATCAAACAAAAGGCAATTATTCTTGAAAGAATTGGACCCATTGCAGATAGTAATTTTAAGCTGAGCAGAAACCTTCTTTGGGTGTCTCAGGAAACAGGTTTCATCTTGCAAGTTGCAACTAAAAAGTGTAGATATATTGTCAGCCAGAGTACCTTCCTATGGAAATTAAAAAAAATATGATGTAGGCGTCGCATACTCCTAACAAATTGAGTGAAGTGAACCTAATAAGTCGAAGCCCGAAGGACGTTACAAACCCAGCTAAAAAAACAGAAAATAAGTCACATTTTAAAGTTTAAACTATTCCTAAACCCCAGCAGAAATAGTTTCCAGTCAACATCAAACATGATTATGAGGATGAACTCTTGCCCACCAACACCTGTTTAATAGCCCTCTTCTTCTTCAGCCCAATGCTGCTACTACTAATTTTTGATATAGGTTGTCATCAACAACAAACTATGGCTCATAAATTATCTTCCATACACAAGATAATAGATTGATCAACTACCATATTCAAACAGACACTCTAACAACAAGAAACCAAAAATGACATCATCAGATAATTATTTTCCTCGTTTGAATAATTTCAGTGTGCCACTGTGCCATGGTTGGTAGGACAGGTTGAGAAAATGCAATCCCAACTGCCAGCTTCGGACAGTGCCTAAAATTGTTTACAGCCTTTCCATCAGAAAATAAAAAAAAATGTAAATAATCCTATAGCTTTTTCTCAACTACAATGCCTTCCCCTTACATCTTCAATTCATTTTGTTTCCAAGGTTAGACATGCCAGAGAAGGTTTCTAAGGGTTCTGATTACTAGGGTGCATCCATTTTGGAGATACTAAGTTGCAAAACTACTAGTCAAAAATCAAGACAACTATATGCACTTCGAAACCGGGGAAAAGATAACACTTATGGAAGTCTTATAGGCATTGAGTGTATTGGCATTCTCAGCACATACTCCGCCAACAAATAACCTTTGGATTTTTCTTTGAGGCGAAAAGACGAATTTTTATAGCTGAACTAATACTCACAACATCAACTTCTCATCACTCTAAGATATAATCCATGGACCTATCAATTCTAGTAACAAGACACTCTTGGACAAACTTCACATTCCCCATGCTCAACAAAATGCATTAAGAAACCTTGTAAATGTAATGAAATAACAAAGGCAAAACAGCTAGATTATTAGATGACCAGATAGGCTGCTACTATACTACAACAGCTAAATAACTCAACATGATCCCCTAATAGTTACTGTCTAAAGAAAACATCTCAAGGCAATCAATCACTCGTAGCTCACACTCACAGCCAAATAAAATGCTAAGTATTTCAAACAAAGCAAACATTTTAAATCCTCTTTTGCCATCACAACATGTACAGCTAAAAAAAACCAAGCCAAAGAAAAAAACCTTACTTAAATACTGCAATGAGCTCAAAGTTGTTGACACAAAGCTAAAGTAAAGCTCAAATATTTACTGCCACAAGCTAACATAACAAGATTCTAAGCAATACCCAGAAGAGAAAAACATCAAATGAAGCTAAAGAACGGGAAAAAAACAATGAGAGGGAAAGGAATGCAAGATCTGGGAAATGAGACATACCAAATTTGGTGGGGTGTAATGTTATGTAAAACAACTGTTTGCGATGACAGATGACCCTTCTCAGCTTACTGTCCAACAAAAAGAGAGCAGAAGTAGAACAGAAGCAAGCCACTAAGCAAAGCTAAGCTAAGGCAGCTAAATACTCATACACACTATGATAGTATTAGTAGTTTAGTACTACAACACAGGAGAAGCTGAGCTAGGCTTAAGAGAGACAGAGAGGAAAAGGGGACAAATTGGTGGGTAAGTACTAAGTAAGTAATATTAGTATAATAATGTGGGAAAACTCTTAACAAATTTGGTCTTTGAAAGTTGTTGTTTTCTTTTGCTAGGTGATTTGCTAATGCCAGCAAAATTAATGATTAGTTGGTGAAGTGGACATCAATGCATGACAAACAACCAATGTATAATATAATATTAAAATAAATGTTGGTACTGTACAGGATTAGTTTATGTGGATAAACTTGGGAGGTTGAAGATTTCCATTAACTACTCCACAGTCACAGGCTCATAGCTCTTTCTCAAAAGGTGTTTGCCTTGATTAATAAATAGTTAAATAAATTATGTGTAGTCTAATCAAGACCTTTTCCTACCTAAAGCAATGTATTGCACTAGTTAAATATTTTTGCAATTTTTATTTATTTTTTTTGACTTTTGTATCAAATCTATAATATTAAGATTTTATAAAATATAAAGTTAGACCTTCTTAATGACATAGAATTGATCACGAATAAATACTAAATCAAAATTGTTATGCTCCTAAGCTAAGGTATAAACTCAATTGAATTAAATTGAGTATAACTGAATATTTTAGTAGTAAAAATAAGATGAAATGAACATTCTCTCAGAGATTAACTACCATAACTTGGTTTCAATTTGGTTATGGTGATTAAATAAAAGAATTGAAAATAGTACTACCACAATTAATTGTTTTCACCCTCGAAAGGAGGGGGTCCTAATTTATATCTCGAGTGGAGGGGATCATAATTTATATTTTACATTCTTCAAAAATAAAGTTGAATAGGGTTAAGTTGCTTGAAGTTTATATAATCTTTATATGATGTTTTTTAGATTTTAAATTCAGATTTCTTATAACAAAAAGAGTTTGGTAAAAGATTTAAAATGTTGATCAAGGTTTTTTTTATTTTTTTGGACGAGGGAGTAGAGGGGAGAGTTTCTTCAATAGACTTGAAAGTGGTCCGAGCTCTACTTATAGGCATGTTCTCCACAACTTTAGTTCAGTTCAATTCAGTTCTATTTTTTACAGTTCAATTCAATTCATAACGTGAGAATGTAATAAGTTTTGATTTTAATATCCACTCGTATATATTCACCAAAAGTTTAATTAACGTACAATATTATAGTTTTTTGTTAAATAATTGAGTGACCAAAACAATCAAGTTAAAAGTTCAGTCGCCATATGTCCATATAGCCTAGCCTATCTCCCTCTCTCGTCAATGTAGAGGATCACCCAATGTTAAGCAGCTATGCCCTTGACACACAACGACGAGGGAACTGTATTCATACCTGTCAATATAAGAAGAAAAAAACGACCGGGGAACAACCCAATGACAGGGGGTTCTATGGATAAAGACAGGCATTTTCGTTTGTATTTGAGCATTTAGTTTTCATGTCTTCAGTCATTGTGAATAGTTTCGTGGAAAGAGTGGAGTATATTTGGTGGTGTGCATGATCACAACAACAAAAAATATATTCGGTGGTGTACGTGTAATGTAACATTATTTTATGATCCTTTTGTGGTGGTGGATAAGGAATAAACTATTTCTCGTAAACTTCTGTTGATAATTTTGTATGTTCTTACTATTGTTAAACAAAATAGTGTGTTTAATTTAGTTCATTGACATTTAGGTCTTCTTTGGCAACACCCCTAATCTCCTATTTTTTGGCATATCTTGTCTTTTTCTCTCTCACGTCAATCTGCTATTTACAAATTTTGTCATTTTCTCTCTCATATCAATCTGCCATCTGCTTCGATAGCAACCCTTATAGTTTATATCATGTATTCCTAAGAAGCTTTAATATCAATATCTATTAGGGATTTTTATTTTATTACTAGAATGGTTTTATTGAGTGGTTTAATAAAAGCTTTGTATATATTAATCGGTTCTAATATATTTTTCAGGCTAGATCGAAGGCTAATAGGCTGACCATTGGAGAGGAGGAAATAAACATACCTTCCAATTAATAGGTTCTAACATGGTGTCAAAACATTTAAGCGATAAATTTATCATGGAGATAAAAGTTTTGGTTTAACGGTTGGTGAAACAATGGGATTTTTTTAATATTTGAAAATGAGACGATTATATAATTTGTGTAAAACAAGTAAATACATTCATTACGGGAAAATAACATTGATGAAAAAAATCACTCATAGATGATAAGAGAGACAAATTATGGGAAAGGAACACTAATATTACAGGAAAAAATTGTGTGAATCCGTTTCATATATGAACTTGGGTACTAATGATTTCTCGGGTGTTAATTAAAGATTTCTCGGGTGTTAATTAATGACCCCGTCTCATATATGAAACGGTTTCACACAAAGTGTATGAGTCAAAAATTTTAAGATGCCTTAAATTTCTTGCTATGCATTAGGCTTGTATTAAAACTGACAATGTAGCACTCTTAGTCCAATCCTTGCATTGTATAAGAATATGACGAATAGGAATTGTTCGTCCAAGAAGACAAGATAGAATAATCCTATGAAATACTCGATTGCTGTTTTACATTCTTCGCGATGAAATGATTTCTGATGGTTCGATGAATGGATACTAAAATATGAAGGCTCTTTGGATCTACATTCTTTTTTTTTAATACGTGGGCAGTTGATGAGGTAGGCCAACAAATCATTGTAATCTAATATCTAACTGCAAACAGGGAATGAAATCAATCGCTAGCTCCCTGGAAATTCAACGACAAAAAGAAAAAAAAAAGAAAAAAAAAAAG
>ONZK01006116.1:1110-12023 GCA_900322385.1 Pharnaceum exiguum
TAATGTCTTCGATGCACTATCTGACTTTTAACCATATTTTTTTTTTCATTTTTTTTCTTTTTATTAGGAAGTGTCACCTATCAGGTGTATGCATACACCTAGTGTATGCTAGACTAGGAGTAATCTTTATCCTTTTTGTACTAAAATGTACTTTACTTTCCATCAAAAAAAATGTACTTTAATTAAATTACTTTTTTTTAGAACCACTTTACTTAAAATATTATTTTCTCATACTCACTTTATTCCTTAAATCACTTAAGATTGTATATCAAACAAGATAACAATTGAAAAAAAAAGCTCTAATCAAATTGTTCTCTCAAATATTCTTAACGGATATCCATTATACAATTACACAACAAACTAATTTAATGCATGAAAGATATCCTATCCCATTATCCCAAAAACAAATCCATAGATAAATAAATAAAGTAAAACAAAATCCAAAGTACATTGTAATTCGTACCACCACCCACAATATCACCCCAATACACAAACCCACTTATCACAAAACATCTAAACTCCCGAAACTACCCTTACGAGCACCAAAACCGAATATTCCAAATTTCCTACACCAAATATCCTTCTTTCTCTCTAACCATCTCTATAAATCCCCCCCACCCACCTCCCTTCCCCACCCCAAAAAAACAACACATCCCCAACAAACATCTAATATCACACCTATAATGCTCGAAGCCTTCAAACGCGAATACCAACTAAGCGAGGAGCTAGGCCGGGGCAGGTTCGGCATAGTCTACCGTTGCTATTCACCCAACACACAAACATCGTACGCTGTTAAGTCTATCGATAAGCGTCTTTTAATCGACCAAACTGACCGTGAGTGTATTGACAAAGAACCTAAGATCCTTCACCTTTTGTCCCCTCACCCTCACCTCCTTCAGATCTATAATGTCTTTGAGTCTGACTCTCATTTGTTGATTGTCACCGATCTTTGCCTAGAGAGTACTTTGTATGATCGCATTGTTAAGACTACGTTTACGGAAACCGAGGCTTGTGGTGTGTTCTCTCAGCTGATTGACGCTGTTTCTCACTGCCATCGTCACTTTGTTGCCCATAGGTACGCTACATTACATTCTCTCTCCTCCCCTTCTTTTTTTTATCGATCTCTTTCGGTTTTTGTGTACATTCTCTGTTTTTTTTTCCTTTTTTTTTCTGGGTGAAGGGTTGATCAATTAGATCTTGTAAGATCATGCACCATCTTTATTTTTTCTTTTGAAATTATCATGCACCATTTTTATGTACGTTTATTTTTTATTTTTCCTTTCTGGGTTTTCTGTGATCAATTTTTTTATTGCTTGAATTTATTTTTGCCGTTTTTCTTCTTGTTTTTACGTTTTTGATGGGTTTTTGTTGATTTGTTTTTAAAAAAATGGTAATGTAAATTTAATCTTAATTTAAAATTTCAATTAAATTTCTGTTAAGGTCACAAATAATTTTCTTTGCATTAATAAATTTCTTTGATGTGATTTTTCTTCTTTGGGGACAAATTTGTGTTTATTACAATTTCATTTTTGAAAAGACTCTAATATAACAATTTACTCTCTGTCAAAAAAAAAAAAAACAATTTACTAATAATTATGCAACAATTTATTTCTCCAGGGACATAAAGCCAGAAAACATCCTCTTCGACAACAGAAACCGGCTCAAACTCTGCGACTTCGGCTCAGCAGAGTGGTTTGGCTCCGGAGGAGAGCGTGAGAAGATGTCAGGCGTAGTAGGAACACCATATTACGTAGCACCGGAGGTTCTTGCTGGGCGAGAGTACAATGAAAAAGTTGATGTATGGAGCGCTGGTGTTATTCTCTACATTATGCTCGGAGGTGTTCCGCCTTTCTACGGCGAGACGGTTGAGGAGACCTTTGATGCTGTTCTTCGGGCTAATCTCCGGTTTCCGCCTAGGATCTTTCGAGGGGTTTCGCCCCAGGCTAAGGATTTGTTGAGGAAGATGCTTTGTAAGGATGTTTCTAGGAGGTTCTCTGCTGATCAAGTTTTAAGTAAGTTATTATAACCTTTTACTGTCTTCTTTTTTGTTCGTTTCGTCATTTGTTCATCTGTAGTGGTACCGTTCAATTTCATATAGATTGATTGAATTGGTAATGTATCAATTTTGAACTTGAATCGAATTAAATTTAGCTAACAGTAAATTAATGTGGTAGAGGTATTTCTTTAGAAGGTATAATGTGACTTTTAATTAATGAGATTATTCTTTTGTGAAAATGAAATTTTGGAACAATTAATTGATGAGAAATATGGTTGAATTTTACAGGACACCCGTGGGTAACCAGTGGAGGAAACACAGCCACACTAACAGACATGACTTGAACTGAACCACCACTCACAAGCCAAAGAGGAAGAAAAGTACAAAAACAACAAAAAAAGAGGAAAAAAACAGAAGTCTAACCACATGGGTGTTAGTTGAGTTTCTGAACAGCTGAAATTTTGTAAGTTGTTGAGACAGCTGAAGCAAAGGAAGTCCTGTAAGGATCGATGTTTCCAGAATCCCCCAGATACCCAATTGTTAATATTCAAGTTTGAAGATTCCCCAAGAAAAAGAAAAAGATTAATTAAGAGGCAGCACATGTCACTGGCTACTGGTGATATTATTAAGGTTGTTTTCTCTGGTGAGCATCTGGCAATCTCCACCACCTGAAGAAACCTTACTACTACGTGGACACTTTAACTACTAATATTATAATCATATATAAATTATTAGCTATAGTACTACTACTAGTCCAGAATTCTCCATTCTTGTTTTTCTAAAGAATTGAGATTCTGATATGATATGAGGATGTATGTATATAGAGTATGCAGGCAGGGAAGAAAAGAAGAATAAGGCAATCATCTCCTGTTTCCTATTTGCCCTCTTCATTTTGTAGAGCTGAGTTATGTGAGAAGGCAAATTAAGTGAAAGTTTGAGAGTTGCATGTTGATGCATGTGAAGGGACACAGAACAAGTATCAACTACTATCAAGTCTAGTTTGATGTTTTTGTTTATTTATTTGTTTGTTTTCCCCTGGCTGTATACTGCTATGCTATGTAAGCCTTTCGGCGTATGAGGAAAATGAAATGAAAAACAAAAATATTACTACTATTTGCTTATCTGGATCTCTACTTTGGCTTTTCTTTGTTGTTCATCAAATTCAAGTTGGACAGGTTAATTTTGGTTATGTTATACTAGTTGATAATCCATGATTCTAAATTTCTAGTAGTATTCGAAAATGACATAATGCCAAGAACAGGAGCAGTTTGACTCAACTAATCTCAACTTGTATGCCAACAATCTGAAGTATCTTTGGGTTTTGTGGTTGAAGAATGTGGATATGCTGAGGTTTATACTGAAAACAAATGCTTTGCTTGTGAATCTGACCCTCATTTGTGGAGAGCTATGGTTTATGCCAAAACTAACAAGCTGGGTGCTTTGCTTGTGAATCTGGCCCTCATTTGTGGTCTGTGGAGAGCTTTGATAGTGTTATGTACTTCGAAGAATCCATGCAAGTCAGCTTCTCTAAAGTGAGATCGAATTTGAATTGCCTGATAATGTTCATTACTTTATATCTATAATGAAATTTGAAAGCAATTTAATGGAGAAGGAATACACTGGAAAGTGAAGACCAAAATTTTGTTTAAGAAAAAAGAAAGATGGAATTATTGTGAATGGCTCTTGTGCTAGTCTGTAACCGGTTGGTTGAACATGATCTTTGGACCTTTATTGGAGGCCTTTCGTATTCTTCTATTTTCTTGATGGTATTGCAACTGGAGAGTTTACAATGGTACAAGTACAACCATTTCGGGTGTACATTCAGGCTTATTTGATGATAAGAAAACTTTTTAAATGTTAAAGAGAAAGTATGTATCTAGGGACCCAATAATTGTTTCTTAATTATGGTTGTTGTGTATGTGTAGACTCCAGTAATGTAGACTGTATGCATAATGCATGTGAGGCTCCTTAGTCCTTAATAGTTAGTGAGTACGACATTGGACTATTAAGTTGAAAGATTCTTATATCTTTCAACTTTAGGTGATTATAAACTATAACAAAATGGCTATGAAAACTTTTCAGCACTTTTTATTTTGGTGAATTTGTTAGAAGTGAGTATTTCAATGCAGTAATGGGTCAATCTTGGAAACAACCTCTCTGTTTTCTTAAAAGGAGTATGGTTGCGTACATCCCGACCCCGAGCACCCCCATCTAATGGGGATACACTCGATTGTTGTTGTTGTTGTAGTTAGTGAGTACGACATTGGAGATCATTAAGGGACCATCGTCACACAAACGCTCATCACGACACCTAACTAATCTCAAGTGGTACTTCACCTCTCAATAGCCTCATAGTCATAAATAAACTAGGTTCAGAAGAGGAACAATTGCTTTAATAATCAATCTTTCCAAAATAATCCGTCTATGGTAAGGCCTACAAACTTAAACCGTTAACTCTATGATAATTGTGTTACAGTAATTATAGTTTTTGAATAGGGCAAGGTCAATACTTCAAAATGGTGATTATGGAATATAGTAAAATGAATATGAAAACCTTCCAATACTTCTTATTTTTGATGAAGTGGTTGGAAGTCAATATTTCAATGCAGCAGTTGGTCAATCTCAGAAACAACCTCTCTGTTTTCTTAAACAGGGGTAAGGTTGCGTACATCCTGACCCGAGTACCCCCATTTAATGGGGATTTACACTCGATTGTTGTTGTTGTTGAATAGGGCAAGGTCCACTGTCATTGTTTTTTATGGCCATTGTCATTGTTATCTTATAGGAGTACTTTTACTATGTTACTTGTACATCCAATGTAACTCAATTCGGGTCACCCTAACTGTTCTTGTTAATTCAATTTAATTAAGTATAACCTCTTTGAGTCATAATTTTCTGTTTTCCTTTTTTCTAAATTCTCAGTATAGTGTACCTTTTTCTCAAGGTATTAAAAAAATTACATAAGTTGTGCTTGACATTTTCCTTCCCAAAAATTTAACCCTTTCTCCCTTCCTCATGGGGCTTATCTTCTCTTATGCAATGCCATCAAAAAAAAAATATCTTCTCTCATGCAATAGCCTTCCGCGTTTACCCATTTTAAATTATTCCCCACGTTGTAGAGTAGAAACTCATCAAGGAGAAGTAAATAGTTTAATCGCTTCTGAATACAAACCACGATCAAGAAAAATAATTAAGATTGGAAGCCCAGTGCTAAGTCCAACTCGTACTAAGGCTATCGGTACTTATTCCATTACATATGTGATTAAATTATTAAATTTTTAGTCCAATTGGGCAATTTTTTGTGAAGTCAAATTGAATGCATGATTATAGTAAAAAAAAAAGAATTAAATTGGGAAATCTTTAGTCAAACTATCGTTGAATCCTAAAATTTGTGATTAAATTGGGTGAAATTGAATTGGTTATTTGCTATGCTATTATATATATGTGATTAAATTAGTAAATAATTTAATATAAATAATTTGGTATGGCATTATGCTTGCAATCTTGCTCACACTCCACTCTGATCGCATGTAATAACTCGAGGGCAAAATGAAAAGTTCATCATCACTTTTGGTCAAAAATTCCATTTGGGGTATCCAAACTATATATAAAGGGTGTCATATTTTTTTTATGGTTTTAGGGGTGTTCTAACAAAGAGTGTTAGGGGTGTTCTAACAAAGAGTGTTAGGGGTGTTCTAACAAAGAGTGTTACATTAAGGTCGACTATATATAAAGGGTGTCATATTTTTTTTGACGAATATATATATTTTTACATTTATAGTGTAGTATATTTAAAAAAATTCGAGAATATGTAGTCAATATGCCTAACTATGAATTTTTTGACTAAATAAGAACACATCCCAGATGAGGAAAATTTGTGTTAACCCATTTCATATATGATAATGGGTGAGATGAGTTATTATTATTTACCCGATGAGTCATTATTGTTTACCCGAGAGATCATTAATGATTACCCCAAGGATCATTAATAACCAATTCATCTCTGAAACGGCTTCAAATAATATTTTAAAATCCCAAATTTACAAAAAAAAAGTCCAAAATATTCAAGGTGCAAATATGTTTCTCGAAATGGAGTGA
This sequence comes from Pharnaceum exiguum, assembly GCA_900322385.1. NCBI lineage: Eukaryota > Viridiplantae > Streptophyta > Magnoliopsida > Caryophyllales > Molluginaceae > Pharnaceum > Pharnaceum exiguum. The sequence continues at coordinate 7,205 of ONZK01006116.1, forward strand.
GTACACGACGATCAAATCTGGATCAACGAAGTTCAATTCTGTAGCTATTTTTCGTTCTCGCGGTGTCAACTCTTCACACAATGGTATATAAGAAAAAGCAATGCCATTTTTTGAGAACAGAAAAAAAGAGAAGCAATGCTATTATGCTAACAGGCTAACAGCCAACGTCACTAAGCATGTTACTCGAATACTCGTCGAGTCGTAGCCTAGGACGGTTGGACTAGTGCGTAAGCACACACATCAACTTGAAGAGCAAGTCCTCGTACGTTGCACTTGCAATATTTACATTTAGGGCCTGGCAACTTAGCATATAGCAGTTAGTACTCACTGCTAGAAGTAGGTAGCAAATATATTAGTAGGTTTGAATAGCAAATAGAAAATAGCAGTTTGAGCAAAAGTTTTTGGTGAATTAGCCGATACATGTAACTTTTGGGTATCTGGGTACGGTGTACATGATCTCGACAACAACAACCACGAGTGATCTCAGCAACAACAGTGTACATGATCTCAATCTACGAATTGAAAATGATATCTTCAATAGCATATTGTAATGGCCCAAATCTACTAAAAAAGAGTAGATTTAGCCCTTACCAAATAGGGCCTTACTATCGAGTACTCATTCCGTTCTCTTGACACTCAATTATTATTTGTATAAAGTTTTCGTTTGAAATTGAGAAATAAAAAGGAGGACTTTATACGGAAACTTTTAGGGAAAGGAATGGAAAAAGTTCGATTTTAACAACTAAGATACCTTCTCGCACATACGATGTAGTTTTAATTGTTCCAAAATTAGAAAAATTATTATCGATTTTGAAAAAAAAAAGCACAGTTTGATATTTTTGTAAAATTTTTTTTTTGTAGTTTTCGAACAAATCCAAATAATGCTTGTTACTTTTGTAAGTTTTTTCTTAAGAAAAAATACTCAAGTATTTTTCATTTTTTTAATTTAATATATTTAAATTAAGATTTATTATAAAAGTATTCACTCTGTAATATTATAATTTAATTTGCACTAATCCGATCTGTTTATTCTCATTTCATTTGATTAGGTCATTGGATCAATTCGATATTTGACATCCTAACATACAATGAGTTTAAATTTCAATCTTCTAGTTCACTTTGTTCCAATTGTATTAAGTTTGGATTAACATGATTCAAACTTCTCTTATTGAACTTGCGAATTACAATCTTTGAACTTTTTCAAACAACAATAAATGATGCGTAGAATCGAAAATTTAACATATTTGTTTACTCTTTTTAGAAAGGAATTTTTACCTTTTTTTATTTCAATTGATTATCGGTTACAATATTATTAATTAGATTCAATCTGAAATAATTCAACTACTGGTGTCCAGTAATACCTATCAGCTTAGTACTACTAAATTAATTTATTTATTTTTCAAATTAAGGGGTACGTGAACTATAGTTAATTTAAAATACAAGTGAATTTGAAAGCCTTTTAAGCAATCCATGAAACGAAGTAGACTTTTTCAATTCAGTAAGTATAAATTTACACAAGATATATCAAAAACTTAGCTTTTTTTTTTGATCGGAAAAAACTTAGCTTATTGGTTCATTGTGTTGGCGATGGTATTTTTTTTCTTGTCATAAATTTTTATAAGGTTTCATTACTTTTGGCGATTAGTATCCACAGCTCCGAAGTTCAAATAACTGAATAAGTAGTGTTCTTTTTTTTTTATGAAAAGTACGTAGTGCATATATGATTGATACAATATCTTTTAAGGTCCTGACGGAAAATTCTATGGTACAACCTACCTTCCTTGTCAAGGTTGTACCTAACAATTTACTCCACACTTAAAAAAAAAAGAAAAAATACTCATAACTCTACTCTCTCCCCTCACCTACTTAACCCCTTCTCCATTTTCACCCACAAGGCCACAACCGCCCGTCACCACCGCCACTTATCGTCGGCGGCCACACTCCGGCGAGCCCACCATCATCTATCTCCCCTCACACTCAAATCAAAACCCCAACTCATCTCTCACACACATCCAAAAAAACCAATCTCATCACCCCAACCACCCTAGTCTCTCTCCATATTCACCGATAACATCCATCCCTTCATCATTCCATCGTCTTCCTCCGATCCCCACCACCATTAATCCACTTCAAACCCAATTTGTGACTCGTAAGTTCCATTTTGTGACCCCTCGATTTTTAATCCATGACCATTTGGGCGTAACTTGTGACCCCCGCGTTTTTAATTTGTAACCCTTTAAACACAATTTGTGACCCTTTATGATCATTCAAACCCAATTTGCGACCTTTAAATTTGTGACTCTTTGTTTATTGAGTGAGATTTGTTTTTTTAGAGCAGAGAGAGTGAAAATTGAGTGTTTTGTGTGAGGAGAAAGATTGAAACCATAAGAAAAGAGGGTAAAAATGGGAATAAGGAATGAGGATAGATTACAACAACAACAATCCCAGTAAAATCCCATCTCAAATGGGGTACCGAGGGATTCTGATGTACGCAACCTTACCCCGATTTGAGAAATCGGGAGACTATTTCCAGAATGACCCATTTAGTACCTGTATGAGAAATCTCGTATAATCTGCAATGAAAATTCGTTAACAACCAATGTCCCCATAAAAACCTTTGTACCTGCAATGCGAAAATTGTTAGATACCCAATGTATCATAAAAACATGTCCTGCAGTGAAATATCGTTAGTATCCAATATAACCATAAAAATATAAAGTCGCGAAAATACATGCTAAGCCCAAAAACGCATAAGTAATTTAAATAAAACATGTAAAACACCAAAATTTTGCAGATAAGGCGACAACTACCATATAATTGCGAATATAACATGCACCACAGAGGAATGAGGATAGATTGAAATGGGAAAATTGATTTGTGAGAGGAGAAAATGAAATAGGTTTGTGTGTGGTGGGTTTCATGTTTAAAATGAGTTGGGGGAGGAGAACGATTCACGGGAAGGGGAAAGGGTTATTTTTTTGGGGGTTTATACGCCCATATATACATATACGTATGCACGCATATTTGTACAGTCGGGTGTATGTAGTTACGGACCATGTTGTACGATAGACAAATTGGGTCACGCCGCCTGTTTGAAATTTTTTGTCTTCTCAAATGAATTTGAGAGTGTAATATCGCCTTATTGCCTTTCTTTCATGCATGTTTTCATTTTGTGGTGCTTGATAGCTATTCATTATCCATCATTCCCTCTTTGGTCTCCTAGCTTGCCCAGTTGTCCTGTCCTTATAACTACATTGTGTTATGTACTCTTTTCATTCTGAAATATTCTTTCACCTATTTATTTTAATAGTTCTAAAAAACCTTCTTATTTTAGTAAGTTTTTTTTTTAGCATAGTAACATTTTTTTTTTTGGAAAATGGTTAAATTTTACTAATGTAAACCATTATTCAAAGGAGGGCATAACACCTCCCTATAGATAATATATCCAATTACAACAATTTAAATCGAGCATACCCAATTATACAACTACATATCATCGACTAATCAACTAAGCTATTTCACTACGGCTATGTGTATCGCTAAACATGAACATCATCCTCTCATACACAAACCATTTAATTCGACAAACTACAGATTCAACACTAACATTAGCATCATTAAAAATGCAATCGTTTCTAGTAGACCAGAGCATGTAAACTGCAGTAGTAACAACAACCCTCTTCAGTTTTTTGATCCAATGCTTGTTCTTGTGATAAGTATAAAGCCAACACATGGTGTGCTTCAAAGAGAACAGAACACTCCTAGCTGCAGACCAATCTAGCACAGCTTTCCAATCTTTTGAAGAGAAATCACACTCGAACCATAAATGAGTTACACTCTCTGATTCAGAACGGCAGAGGTAGCAAATATTGGCTAGAGAGTAGCCTCGCTTTTGCAAATTGTCCTGGGTTACAAGTACATTCCTAAGAGCCATGAGAGTGATAATGGAATGCCTTGTATATGTTGCTGAATCCCATAGAATTCTCTTCCAAATACAGTTTGAATGATTGCCTACTAAAAATTGATATGCTTTACTGACTTTAAATTTACCTCCATTGCTCCATTTAGACATGAAATGCTCGGCTTGTTGTACTGATTCAGCTTTTGCAATGAATTCGTTTTTTTACTGAAAACAAACTTTTCCATAGCCAAAAGCTATTAGTAACTTTTGTGACAAACCAGAAATCAGCTCCCTTCAATTGGGAGTGACATATCCACTTGAACCATATAGATTCATGACAGGTAAACAATCTCCAGATGGTCTTGAGCATCAATGCTTTATTCCATCCTAGAACTTCTTTAACACCCAATCCCCCATGCTCCCTTGCAAGACAAATGCTTTTCCAACCGAAGAAATCAGTTTCCTACTCCCTACTTTCGACCCCCAAAAAATATTTCATTGGATCTTCTCAATTTCTTCAATTACAGTAACTGGGAGTAACAACCCTTATCCCCAAAAGCTGAGTATATGTCAAACACAACTGAATTGAGTAACTGTGATTTACCACCATAAGACAATAAAGAGTTAGATCAATAGTTTGCTTTAGCTCTTAATTGATCAAGTAGTGGTTGAAGAGCTGTTCTGTAATTCTTTTTGAACAAAGAGGTCGACCCAAGCATAGTAACAATTTTATTATTGTGTTCACACTCTTTTTCATATTTTTTTTTTGGCGAAATTGTTGGGAATAATCCCTACTTGGATCCTCATAGCCCGCAATGGTCCAATTAAGTTTTACAACAAGTTTTTTGACAAATTAAACCTTACTTTAAATCATCAAATTTTAATTTTGACTATGAAAAACATTAATTCTAATGGATA
>ONZK01006117.1:2059-12891 GCA_900322385.1 Pharnaceum exiguum
TATGTTCCAAAAAAAATAGAAAAAGCTTTGACATTAAATAGAAAACGTTAGATCCATAAAGATACACAGAGACAATTGGCAAATATTATAAAGTCGACCATAACACTTTATTCATAAAATCAGTATAAACATCAACGCGTGGGTGAGATATTTTTTTTTAACCTGTATTTATTTGAATTAATATACAATAGTTGTTTAAATAAACCATAAAAGTGTATATTGAAATTCTTAAAGAATTGACAAATATTATAAAGTCGAGAATAAATTATATATTTATTAAAAATATTTATTTCTAAACAAAAGCTATTGTAATCTATTATAATGTTTCGATTATCTAATAATAAAATTGATGTATATGTAAAACACACCAAAATAATAAAATATCTATTGTAAAGCTAAATAATATCCATGATCTATCATATCTTTCGAAATACTTCTTTATACACAACCTTTGAAGTAGTTGACAATTTTGGCCTTTGTTATTAAAAAACGCAATATTATAGATGATAAAAACTAAGCCCTGCATGTACATGATAATTTATATGATAAGTGGTATGGTTGAACCATTTGCTTTAGATTTTGTTAATGAATGACATTATTTTATTCAATTATATGTTCTTATATACTAAGGCAAGAGAAATTCTGATTTGATTATAGGGTTTATGTTTCATATTGAATTGGGCCGCTAAAATGGCGGCTTAGTCCAATATTGAAACCTAAACCCTATTTCAACATAAATGAGGAAAACCAATCTTTTTGGAAAGAAAAGAAACCTGAGCATTATGCATTTTAGACAATCAATGAAAAAACAACCTTTTCATTATTAAACATATCTGCAAAACCACTTAAAAAGTAGAAATGATTCAACGTGCAAGTCATGAAGTTCATGACTTCTGACAAAAAAAATTACAACTACTCCATCTTAACCACGACCCTACGCTGTAGTTGATCTTAAACATTTCTAAACTATGAAATGAAAATTAAGGAATGCATTGACACACTAAATGTCTAACTTCGGTCATCGAGTCTAAATTATGAAGCCCAAGCATCAGCTACCTTCATCTTCACATTCCTACCCTAATGCATATCTGCATCTTAAAGATCAGCCTCTTCTTCTACGAAGGCTTTGCAATAGAACCTTCAGCATCTCAAAAATTTATGTCATCTTCTAAAGTCATATCATCAGTTCATCACTCTTTCCCTTATTGAAGGCGCTGTGTTGTCGGATTCAACATGAGAGGGCGTCAACAAAATTAGAGCTACTTCTCTGCAAAAAATACAAAGTGCGAGGTAGATTTTAAGTACCAAGCTACCACTATATATATGGTGAAGCTACCAAACTGTTACTATAACAGGAGGATTCGGTACTTCAAACCATGTACCGATAACTCATCCCACTGGAGAATGTCTAGAAACAATCTTTCAGTGGAGAAATGATAAGAGTTCTAGTTATAAGATAACACCTAATTGAGTACCACAACCTAACTAATGCGTTACTGACACCAGATCCAGATATGTTGTATTGCTGTTACAGGAAAAAAAGATTAAGACATGGGTGAACAATGATCACAGTTAGCAAATGAAGTAAGTGGCAAGACATATGCAGCAGTTCAAGGAGATCTAAGACACTTGAAGAAAACAAAACATGAACCGACATATGCCTGGTTGGCAGGTTGCGTTTAAGGAGCTGACACACATGAACCGACACTACAATCACCACTTCGTATAATATTGTATTTGGAAAAGTGAGATAATTTGCAACAGTGAGAATACCCCTTTCAGCAATGTGATAGAAAATTTCATGCACTATAAGAAAATTTATGTATATTTGAACGAAATTTATTGTCAAGCATACATAACATGAAAAGAATGATAGCAATTGTCGGACTTGTTAGTTGGTAATGATCCGGTGGCAGTCCAAAACAGATCAAGATTGCCATTCCAAACCACCAAGACGTCTCACTTCCTCGCAAAACACATAGTTTACCATCTAATTTCACATCTATTGCCTACAAATCTTCACGTCTTTTCTGCCATATATGACTGACTCACATTATTTCTGGTTTTTGGAGGCCATTAAACCACAAAAAAACTCCCAGAAAAGAACGACAAAAGAAGTTGATAGTATTACCTAAACTTTTTTCTTTTATAAGCACGCTCCCGGCTTCCCCTGCCATTTTTGAAGTACATATGCGTTTCTGTTGCCATCTATTTGGCCAATATAAGGAATACCAGTTTGTCTACTACTCTCATGCCTTCCTGGATCACTGCCAGTCCACATAAACAAATTCTTGCTATATCAGTCAAACAACACACAACTTACAATCAATCAACTATGGAGTATTCACAATCAATATACACAACTAAAATAGAATCACCATGATCAAAAGAGCTATATTCCCAAACTGAACTTCCCATCAATTGACAATCCAAAAAAAAAGAAAATATCATATTACCATTAAGTCATTTCATTAAAGAAAATGAAAAGTAGGAGTAATCAAATGAATTCAGAAACTAATTCACAGAAAGAATAGATCAATTACAACAATAATAACCCAATTAAAAAGATAGTTCTTTTTGTCTTTAATATTTAAAAAGAAAGAATAATTTATTACCGCATTAGAAGATACATATTGTCCTCATCACCGATTGTATCTACCACCACAGAAGACACAGTGTTACACCACCGTCAAACTCACCGTCCTCGGATACTCGTGCCGATCCATTTTCCTTCAACCTCAGACTGAACAATGTAGACATAAAAAGATAAATTAGAAGAATAAAATTGAAACAGAAAAAGTTCAACACACCCATTACAGTGATCATGGCATTATTGTTAGTATATATAACGATTGACAGGATAGAGGAAAGAGGTATAACTGAAACAAAAAATGAAAAAAACAAAGACTTTTGAGAAGGAAAAGAGGATCAAATCTCACAATTTAATAGAATTTCTCATGTTAAATTCTTAGAATTTCTCATGATATGTAGCAGCGCTCAAAATCAAAATAATGGAAAATACAAACACCTCACATTCAATCAGTGTTTAGTAAAGAATGTAAAAAGTTCCAGATTTAACTTAACAGGGTGACCACCAAGATGCATATACTCGACAACCCAAACACTAATAACCTGCATATAATTTGAATGTGCATTGATCTTAGAATAACACTAAGCTGCTGCAATTCAATTCACAAACTAAATAAAAAGACTACAGTGAAGGTTGGTTGGTAAAGTCATGTTGGACTTTCAATCAAGAATTTTATATGCTACGTTGTAGAAGTACTTCAACAGTCTGGCACCTATTTGCTATTGCCTATCTACCGAAACACTCCCTTATTCTGCAGGTGTTAATCATTCTCAGATTCCGGTTGACGTACAGGCGTACAGCCTAAAAAATTAAAGAAGCCAGGAAGTTGCATTGAGAAATCAAGTCAACGTCCCACATCGCTGACGAAGAGAGAGGTGATGTACAGAAGATCTCACCATTTTTGCTTCAACCTCAGAGTGAATGGGTGATAGCTTGGTTTGTTTTAATCAACCAAAACCTAAAATAAAATTCAAAATAAATGAATCAGAATAAGCAACTCTTTATATAATGAGACACGAATAATAAAATTTGCCAAGTGGGTTTAATATTGGATTTGGGGATGGGTTTAACAATGGAGAAACTATGATTCATATGTTGACTGATAATGTAAATGGATATCCAAAAGTCATTAAACCCTAAGCAGTATGATGTCTTCTCGACAATCAATCTACAACGACTGAAATCTCACAAATGAAACGGGAAAAATGGCACATACCTTGTTAATCGATCCTGCAACAAAATGGCAAATGCAGATTAGAAAGAGGAGAAAGAGAGAGAGTAAAATAGAACTGGGTTTTTAATTTTTTAGTAGTGAGGATGAGAGAATGGGCAGTGGTACAGTCGAAACCAAGAGAGAGAGAATGGGCATATGAATAATTTTCTTTATTATACTGACAGGAGCTTGTCAAGGACTCTTTACGTTTATTTTGATGGGAAAGAATCGATCAATATCCTACTTGCAAATTTTAAGGGATACTCCTATTAAGTCTCGAACTGACCTGTATAAGATAATATCTTATTGATTTGTTACCGAAATTGACTCCCTCATATCTCTAATTTCAAATTAAAAAAGATTTTATACTGTAAAACAAATTGTTATCGAAACTGACTCCCCTCGTATACTTTTTTTTTAATGACGTGGATGAGGAAAAAGACAGATTAAAAAAAAACCTACCAACTACCACATCAACAAATTAGATAGTGACACATCATTAAAATCAGAGATTTGAGGGGGGGAGTTCGACATTTTTCTCTCTCCGGTTTTTACTTTTATATAATGTAGAGATGTGTAGCTCTAATGAAGATATTTTTATTTCTTTTTTATTTTTGTCTGATCTTCTAATTGTGATATGTATAAGATATAAGTTTACACCAAGACAGTTCTAAGATAGATTGGTGCTTTTTATTAACAAATTATAATACATATCTTATTATTAACCAATTATAATACATATCTTATTATTAGTTAGTCAACTTATCAATACCATTATGAATTATTATTCTCATAATTTTACTCACTATAAGTTTACACGACCTGATGTACCAACACATGTTGAACCCTACATTGGAGTCATTTTAAGTCGCTGAATTTCATAACGTGCACAAAGAAAGAATATGGTACATACGTCCTTCTCTGCACCGCTTGCTATCATCATTTCCCTTTCACCATAAGGAAATTGTGTTGCAAGTATGAGCACGTCCCCCAGGAGTACGTTATGGACGGTCTTTTTGCCAGTGTGCCTTTCCTGAAGCCGAAGGCCCTATGTTGATGTAATATGCTTACATCACAAATAGCTCGTTCTGTGGAGAAATTAAGGAAAACAAACACCGGCGTCCACGGTCCACACAATCAATCTGCGATATTAGAAGTGGAAATCAATGTTTGCAGATTCCATTCATCATCCACCACATGAGTACTTTCAAGTTTCAGATATCAGATGCAGGATATAAATTAAAAAATCTATTTTTGGCATCCACTGCCTCCGTACATAAGTTTCAGCTAACGAGATATCCATTCTAGTGAGAATGTGGTTCTAATAGCTCTTGCGTAACTAAGAATGAATTCTATGATTTGTCCAATGTGGGGTTGGTTGGATTGGTAATCAGCTCCATATTAAACTTAAGCGAGGTCTTGAGTTTGAGCCTTGCATTTGCAGAGACCACCACTATGATGAATATGGGGTCACACGACCCATATTCTTTTAAAAAAAAACTTTTTTTCATTCTATTTTTCAAATATATTAATGTAAAGTCTAAGTAATTAATAAATGATAAGAAGTAGTAAAAAACAAATTAGGATATCATAATAACTGATATTGTTTTTATAAATATTAACTTTGTGCCCTCAAATAGTACTCATATTTATAAATATAAAACATGAAATGGATTGAGGCTGCGCTTTGTTCGACTTAAATAGTTCAATTTCGTGATTTCTAGCGTAGTTTAGTCAAATTTTTCATCGAGTTTAGCTTAGTGTTAAGTACATCTATATTATTATAAAAGGAACAACCGGAGAGAGAAAATGGAGAGTACCCGCGCCAACAAAATGCAAATATTTATGACATGGCCCAATTAGATTGTTACATGTGGAGCATAGGTAGTTAATTCAGTTTTTTTTTATGAAGTGTAATTCAAAGAAAAGAAATAAAAGACAAAATATACACGGTGGTATTGAAAGATTTTGAAAATGACAAACTGACTGTTATTGAGAAAGAATCAATCGGGCAAGATATCCCGTAAGTTAAGTGAATTTCTAGGTTGGGAATTCTTAAATGAGCTGCTGTCAATTAGTTTCCTCAATTACAGGATTGTAATTACCATTTAACGACTCATTAATATCGTGTATAATAGCAGTCAACACTCAATTATAGGGATGACGGGATATTTGGATAGAGAATCTTTTTGAATTAGAGAAAGAATCGGTCAGTGTAAAGAAAAGAAACAAAACTGCATTTTAAGAATTTAAAATGATTTGATTTATCTAAAAATATGATGAGATGACTCAAAAAACAAAAGATACGGTGAGATAATATAGTTCTCCGGTATAAAAAAATACGAATATACAGTATCAATTCTCCCGTAATAATCGTCTAATGGAAACAGAAAGAATAAAGCCCAAAAGGCTAAAGCCCAGTAAATATACTTCGTATATCAGCATGCTGGGTTTCAGTTCTTCTCCCCCTCTCTCCTCTTCCTCTCTCTACACATTAGCAGAGTCAGCACTCAGCACCACCGTCGGGTATGTCCCTCTCTTTGTCTCTCCACCCTCACCCCTCTCTCTCTCTCCATTACAATAAAAATGGATAGATATCACCGTCGGGTTTTTTCAATCTCCATTTCAAATTATCTAATTGATTTATTTGGTGTTTCATTTTAGGTTGGGTTCCCTAATGGAGCAAGGAGTGTACAATGAGAACAAGCCTAAGGGATCTCAAAGTCTCACTTTTATCAATGGTAAGCATCTTCTCTCTATCCTCCCTTTAATTCTTTATCCATTATTCATTTTCCCAGTTTTTCTTTTCCTTTTTTTTTTGTATTTTTAGAATTGCATTTGCCTTTCTATCGATGTATAGTATTTTTTGTGTGTGGGATGAGCCTGTGTTCATATCATTGATTTGTGAATAGTATTTTTTGTTCTCTGTTAAAAGATTTCTCATATCCACTTCGTTTATTTTTTTTCGCTATTTTGATTGTCAATTATCAAAAAGCATCAAAAAATTCTTTGTAGTGATCATATCATGTATTTTTTAATGGTACGTAGTTTTTAAGGAAGTGTAAATCGTTCATAATAGTACATCACCTGAGATTGGAGTGGCTGTATGATTTGTTGTCGTAGCTTTTGGGCAATGTAGCGGCAATGCCATCTTTGCGTTTGGCTGATGTACATTCATGTCCTCTAAATGTCTATCTTGGCAAAGTATATTTATGCCATAGTTTGCATTTACCTTCTGACTATTAGAAATAATTTTGATTAGGATCATGTACCGAACATGTTCGGTATAAAACTAGGCATGTGATCGATGCAATTATGGCACTCTTTTGATTGACCTTTTTTTCACAATCAGAAGAATTTTTGTATGTAAAATGTGACCGAAGACTCCATATTATAGAACAGATCTTGGTAAATATGTATGTGCTATGGGTTGATTGATATAAAGATTTCATAACATTCTGCTTTAACAATAATAGTCCTTCAGATTGGAGTATGATTGAGCAAGTAGAGTATCCAACAATTTATCTTATTTCTTTGTACCATTTTAATTCGAGGATTTTTGTTGATGTAATAATTAATATGGCAACTATGAACTATCTCACAAATAGAAATAAAATTCTCCAGGTTTCATGGAGTTGTCTACTGATAGATTGCTGAGACAGGATCTTGCCTCCAGTACAACTACGTACTTGCGTGATTGTGCTTTGTTTGGCAATTCATTTCTTTGAAGCCAAAAAAAAGTGTGTGCTACTGTTAAGGTTCCGTAAGTAGGAACTGCTGTAAGTGCATCTGTGTTTTCATCTCCTCTCATTTCGTCAAATATGATGCTTGCACTGTTGCTATTATAGTAATTACTTACGAGTAGTTCATAGAAGATTTTACTTACGAGTAGTTCATACTTACGACTTACGAGTAATTACTACGTACTTGCGTGATTGTGCTTTGTTTGGCGATTCATTTCTTTGAAGCCAAAAAAAAGTGTGTGCTACTGTTAAGGAGCCGTAAGTAGGAACTGCTGTAAGTGCATCTCTGTGTTCATCTCCTCTCATTTCGTCAAATATGATGCTTGCACTATTGCTATTATAGTCTTACCTTTTTGACTTGATGGATGGGGATGGGGGATCTTTGGTAGAAAGGCACATGGGGGAGTCTGTGTAACACCCATTGATCTATTATCGGAATCTATTGCCTTGGAAATTCACTACAGTATACACCTTAAAGAGTGTCCTTTCAATTGCCGAAGTAGAATTTCACAGCAGAGTGTCATGCTCTTAAATTGGTGAGATACGGGTTTAGTGGCTTCTGATGCATTAGTGTATTCACACACCTCTGATTATAGCTTACTTATGACTGATTATAAGGTATGTTATCTGAAGCATATTAGCTTGAATCTAATAAGAAGGCCTTCAAAGTGTGTTGATCGTTCATTACCAGTTAGTTTGAATCATCTTATTTGAGTGGTCGATTCATATGCTTTGCTCTCCTAATTCTTTAACTGTATCAATTGTCATATGGTATGCTCTCCAAATTTCAACTGTGCTTTTGATGAGTTGTTTGTGCTTTTGATGAGTTTTATGTTTTTATTTGTGCTTTTGATCATCTTAGTTGAGTGATTGATTCATATGCTCTGTTCTCCATATTTCGAAAACCTTTGCATGTTTTTTTCGTAATTTATCTGGATGCACTTTCAGTTTTCACATTGCTTCTGGTCTCTTCTCATTTTCTGTTTAAACACTGGTCACTGATGCAAAAAGGCTAATAGGTCGAAGATATGAGGATGAATCTTTACAGAATGACATGTTGTGGCCATTTAAGTTTATTACTGGTGATGATCCCAGTGATCAAGGTCATATTCTAGGGGATAGAGTGAAGGCGTGGAGAATTTCCTTGAAACTAAATTGAAATATGCTGCCTTCTTCAATGACTCACAACGGTAGGCAACTAAAGATATTGGGATCAGGACTTAATTTTGTCCGTATGATCAATGAGCCAACATCATCTGCTATGACATTGAGCTATCTCTGATAGCAATTGTAATGTTAAGGATAAATTCTAATTTCTTTTTTTTTTAAATGTTTGTCATTGTATTTTGTGATAGTTCAGTAATTTAATTGAAAAGCACGGATCACATGACCGTGATTATCCTCTGACTTTCGGATGTCATTTAAAATGATAGGTTAACTTTTATAGCTCAACTGTCTTTCTTTTTTAGGAGTTATGTGTGGAAGATAATTACAATGGAGGCTCTTTTATTGAATGATGGATGGATTATATGCTTTGGAGTACCAGGAACGAATTTAGATTAAAGTACATTTTTTTTGGAACCTTGACAAAGTATTTGATAAAAAAGTATTATCTCCTTCTTTGGGTTTATCTGGCAAGTCTCATAGCGACTTATTGAAATTAAATAAAAAAAAAGTAAAAAAAATGGCAAATTTAAACGCAATATTAAACCCTATGCACCCCACTTTTGTCAGTGATAATCAAATCCCTTTCCAAAGAAATAGATAAACAAAACTTCCTAATTCTTTCTTGAACTGAAATTATTGTAGCTCACACATTCTCTAATAAATGGTCAAGCTTACATGATAAAAAATTATGCACGTTATGAATTGAACTACCTTTATTTATTTATTTTTGTGTTTTCAATTCAATTCATTTCAATATATAGTCAAATGTTGATGTCACCCTATTAGTCAAAAACTTCATCACTCCGGATAAAGAATGGAATCTTCAACTTCTCAATTCGCTACTCCCCTGCTCAGTTACAGAAATTATTAAAGGCATCCCTATAGCATATTATCCTTGCCCAGATGACATCATCTGGGGACTTACTCCGGATGGTGTTTTTTCCGTAAAATCTGCAACATTGTTAGCTCGATTTAATCCTCCCAATGATTCAAATTGGGAATTCAAATGGATATGAAACCTTCATATCCAACCTAAATTACAAACCTGATTATGGCAATTACTTTTGCTTTCCCTATCTACAGCTGCTGAATTAACACGCAGAAATATTATTTCCAATGATCTATACTCTATTTTTCAAATCGGGGTAAAGCTGCGTACATCAGCCTCCCTTAGTACCTCATCTATGATGGGACCACAACTCAAACAGAAGACATTAATCAACTGCTTATAACGTGCCCTCAAGCTTCCCTTTTTTTGGAATATTTCCACACAGAACCCTGGATTGACATTCACCAACTTAGGCCTATGTATTCACAACCTTACGATATCTCAAAACATATGAGAAAACCCTTTTGAAAAAGTATATTTATTGTATTTGGAGTATCTGGAAAGAAAGAAAGAAATGACTATATTCACCTACACGATTTTTTCTCAGAGCTAAATCTATGTTTCAGGAATGAGAGTTTCGTCAACACTGTGAAATGCAACCCACTTAAACATTGAAAAACAATTCAATAGCTTCCACTACTACTGTTAGATGGGAACCGCCTCCACATGGATATGTTAAAATCAATTTTGATAGATCTAAAATTTCTCACAATAGTTCTTCTGTTGCAGGTTACGTTATACGGGATTCTCAAGGGAATTTTATAGCTGGAAAAGTAAGAAATTTAGGTAACACTTCGGTATTAATTGATGAAGCCACTGCGCTCAGGGATGGAGTTAAAGAAGCTACTCAACTGGGTTTCACTAATATCGTCATTGAAGGAGATAAGCTTACTATGATTGAAGGTTACAATAACCATTATAAAATGCCATGGAGTATCGACTACCTTCTAGAAGATACCAGACGTCTTCTCCAACAATTTAACAAATTTCCTCTCCAACATATCTTCAGAGAAGGCAATCAGGTGGCGGATTGGATAGCACGTCAAGGTCACCTAATCATCTCAAAAACCTTCTGTCATCCACATACGGATCATGTTCTTTCATCACTTCTCTTTTGTTGAGTCCTTGGTTTTGATGATGATAACCCAAGTGTGCTCAAATGCAATCTAATGTTGTGTCTAAGTGTATGTAGCAAACAATCTAAGTTAAGGCCCAAGTGTTCCAATGCTC
>ONZK01006120.1:2077-13406 GCA_900322385.1 Pharnaceum exiguum
TCCGGTAGAATTAACGTACTTACAACCATGTTGGTTTTGCAAGAAGATCTTGGTTCAAAACTAACATATCACGAATGCCCAAAGTATCAATCCCTTTCGATAGGATCATAAAGTTCTGGCTGCGCCACTAGACTCACGTCTTATGAGCACATCCGCCCTCCAAAAGTTTGTTAATTATCATGGAATTAATCTTGAAAGTGACACTTTTATGTGTTTGAAGGAAGACATAACATGGTAGAGAAGTAAAAATGGATTTAATAAGGACAAGACGCTCTAGAGGTGAGAAATCAATATACTTCCAATTGAGAATGGCAAGTCGAAGTTTGTCAGCAAACTAAAATTTTCATTCTTTGTAGTCCTAAAATTTGACGACAGTTCCAAATAAACACCAAATTTTGCAAATATCAGGATTCGAAAAATACCTCTTATAAGAGGTTTAAACTTAGTAGGTGTATTGGGACTAAAAAAACAGGGACGATTTAGCAAGGTTAAGACATTGCTTCGAGGCTTTATTGTAAACTTCAACAGTATGTGAGAAGAAGAACGAGTCATCCACAAAAAGTAGGTTATTAATAGCAAGAATACCTCTACCATTTTGAATTATTCTACGCATGGTCTTATTCTTTTCGGTTTGAAACATAGATGATAAAACCTTCGCACACATCAGAAAAAGATACGAGAAAAGCACATCGCCTTGTCATCCACGACACTGAGGATGGAAACGAGGAAGTTTCTCACCGTTACAGAGGACATGGACATGGTAGGAGACTATCGACACTCAATTTATGATAAGATAATCAACAAAAGAGGGAAAACCATCATAAGAAGAACTACTTTAAGAAAAGACCAATTTATACGATCCTATGCTTTTACTCATGTCAGTCTTGACCGTATTTTTGTGTTTTTAACGTCTTTGTCGTTCGGTGTATATTCTCCAAAACCTCATGGCACAGTAAGGATCAAAAGCATTAAGCATTTTGGAATTGTGAGACAAGAAAAAGGATCAACGAACAGTTTGTATCCACTCCACCCAACAACTCCTCACTACCTCAACACAGCCCGGTCAATGCCCCTAAAACACGTTATTTTCTCCTCATTCTTTTATGAGATAGTTGAAGAGGATGAACTCTAACCACTTCCCCTTATTGAGGGATTGTTTGGTTCATCAAAATTTGGGGGTTAGGCTGGGTTGAGTTGGGTTGGGTTGGGTTGGGTTGGGTTGAGACAATTCAAAACCCACAAAGTTATTTGTTTGAACATTTGAGTTGGGTTGAGCCAACACAGTGGGTTTCACCATCCCATATATGTAGGTATGATCAAACCCAGGAACCTCCCTCCTTAACCAAACACTTACACATGGGATACAACCTGTTTCGGTCCTCTCCCGCCTTCCCGAAATAGATCGGGGCACCGGATGGGGAAATGGCCGAAAACGGGATTCTTGGAGCCCCCGGATCAGACAAACGGCTTGAGCTAAGGCTTGGATACTTGATTGCTGTTGTTGGGCTTGATAATGATGAATCCAGGAAGTTGGCCTTAGGCGGTTGAAGGCAGATATTTTAGATGAGGGGCAGGATCGATATCTTGGATAAGGGGCGAGACCCCCTGGATTTTCCCTTAGGAGGTAAATCCCTTGAATCTGCCCTTGAGAGGGTAAGACCCCCTGGATTTGCCGGGGAAGACCCCTGGAATCTACCCTTGAGGGGGGTGAGGTCCCCTTGACGAGTCTTGAGAGGGCAAGACCCTTCTTCTTGTTCCTGCGTCGGCTGCCCTGCACACACAAGATGAGAACTGGTCCGGGGGGTATCCGGGAACCCCTTTCCGATGCCTAAGTCAGCACGGGGTTCAAGGGTGATTTGAGAGGAAAGAAGGAGAGATGATTACTCTGATTTGTGTGATGTGACTTGACATGAGATGTCAGTGTGTAGAATGATCTGAATCTGGTTCAGTTGTAGTTGAATGGCTTGTAAAGCTTGAATTGGCTTGCCTTGAGTATTGTGCTGCAATGTATTTATAGCCCTCATGATGTGAGGGTATTTCGATAATTCGGGACTACCCTAGATTGAGTATTGCTTTCCTCTTCTTGGACTTGGGTCTTATGATAGCCTACTAAGTCTTGGGCTGTGAGCCATTGACTTTGTTTGACCAGGGAATGACCCCAACACAACCTAATCCAAAGGTTTGAGTTTGGTCAACCCAACCCCTAATTTACCTTTAACAAAACCGGAACCAAACTGTAACGGCCCGGCCCAACATACTATCACAATACAACCCAATAAGATGGTAACTCACCAATTAAGCCCATAATTGACCATTTAAGCTTAAAAGGTGAAGGCCTTTTTGTTAGTATGTTGGAGCACTACTACTAATAAACTGCTCTCAGCCCACATCTCTACTCGATGTGGGACAAGGGTGTTACAAACTACCCCACTTAAGAACATAACGTCCTCGTTGTGCACAGCTCAGGCCCATTAAGCCCAGAAACTTCCCCGCTAGGCAGCTACTAAATCAGTCTGCGGTCGTAGGGTCGCTCTGATACCATCTGTAACGGCCCGGCCCAACATACTGTCACAACACAACACAATAAGATGGGAAGTCACCAATTAAGCCCATAATTAACCACTTAAGCTTAAAAGGTGAAGGCCTTTTTGTTAGTATGTTGGACCACTACTACTAATAAACTGCTCTCATCCCACATCTCTACTCGATGTGAGACAGGGGTGTTACACAAACGGTCTTGAGTGAGTTGAACTTGCTGATAGCACTATTTTCAGGCCATAGATATATTATTTTTTTTGTAAAGAAAAGAATTCTAATGTGTTACTTTACAATATGTTTTATTTTATTTTTGAAAAGAAAACAAACCAGTGTAACCGTGTCTATGTGGCCTCCATACCATATGGCATATGCCATGTTGCTGGAAAGTTGACAGCCTCTGTGTTTAAAATTGTTCGTCAGTTGAAATCAAGCAAAAGTGGCTCAATAATTTGGAATATAAGTTAGGTACTTTTAGATGCATGGTTGTAGCTCTAAAAAAAGATGCATAGTCGTTGACTCGTAGGCGTAGCTGATCGACAGCCAAAGTCCACTACTAACAATTGTAAGCTGTTCTCGATTACAAATTGTACGCAATCTGTTTTTTGTCAAACTAGTAATTTCAGTTTCACACCGAAAAAATAAATACTGATCTCAATTGAACTATATCAAATCAATTTTGACTAAAATTCTAATTTTTTCTTTGAAAATATTTGAATTAAGTGAACTGCCCCAATGAAGAAAAAGTCGCTTCAATGATAGACAAAACACCTCCAATCTTTAAAATTAGAGCTTCGATTGATTCTAATTGATTTCAATGCCTCCAACAAAAGAAAAGAATTACAGTAAGTTGTAAGCCGTTTCAACTCGCCCCTACTAACGCTATGCAGTCATAGAATAGATGGTCAAAATTTGTGAAATTCATCTTTGGAGCATATATATAGTGTAATTAGGCTGCAATTGCTTTGGAGCAAGCACTGACCAGCACAGCTAAAATAGATAATTTGACTAGTTAAGTTCAACATATCAATATACAATGAAGCACCCGTAATGCAAATGTGTCTCTGTAACCCTGTGTGGTGAGGCACTTCTTTAGTACTTCTGCACTAAAAAGCAAGGAGAATACAGGGAAAAGAAAAAGGAAAATGGTCAGACCGGCCTGAACTTGATGTCAATAATCCCACTTGAGTAGAATTTTAATTTGTTTACCTTCAGTTTTAGCTCAACAAAGGCTTTGCTTCTCTTGCACCTTAAATATTCTGGAAGCAATTGTCTTGCTGGCCATAACTGGAACCATGCAACAAATAACAGTAATAGCCACAGCAAGAGGTAAAGACTTCTCAGATGCAATTGCAAAAACTGTAGCTGTAAATGCCAATAGTGCCAGATAGAATGACATTTCCAGCAGGAAGAAACTACGATCAGCCAAAATTCGAGATTTTTGGAAGTCGTCCTCAATCATTGCCCATATGAGCCAGAACATGACCACTAGAGAACAACACAATGCACCTGTATCTGCAACCAGATAGATAATGAATGCAGCCAATCTTTTCTCTGTAGCATCTGGTATTGTGAAGGCTGCTTGGAATGTTATCGTTGCCAACAGAGCTGCAACGACCATCACTGTGCTTCTCACTTCCTTCAAGTCTGCCCTGATCGACAGGTATGATGCTCTTGGCAATATGCCTGGTCGTTCACACAATTCAGCCTGCACCATGCAATTTGGATAAAAATATTAATCTGTAAGGTTACTCGCGATCAAACAAGAAAACTAGAAAATATCAAGCTGCCTACTTAAAACAGGTCTTGAGATGAGATTTGCCGGGCACATACAAATTCTGCTGAGTGATAGGATTTCTCAATGAGCAAATCTATTGGTGTCTTCCCCTCATTGTTTTGAATAGCCTTATTTACGCCAGCCATTTCAAACAGTAGTTCTGCCAAAACCACGTTGCCATCAGATATTGCCTGATGTAATGGTGTCATCTTATTATTATCGGTGATATTCAAGATGCGTTGAGTTTCAGGAATTTCCAAAATTTGTTGATATTCTTCTCGACTTTGCAGCTTGATGTGGTGTAGCAAAGTGGCGTTGTTTTCACTGCGCCACTCTATCATTGCAGGACACAGCCTGAGGATAGTTTGAATCGCCCAATGATGACCATTCTTCCATGCTAAAAGGAGTGGAGATTCTGAGTTTTGATTAAACATGAAAAAGTTTGACCTTGGTAGTTTTTGCAACAGAAGCTCTATTTGCCAGTCTACACCTCTTTCTACTGCATAGTGAAGGGCTGTCCATCCTTTAGAGTCATACTGCCAGATTATTTCGTCCTTTCCCTTCAACTTGTCTACCATTTTTGAAACAGTAGTCCGGCCTGCAGACAAATTGGAGAGACCCTTTATAAGGAATTTCGATGTTGCATCATTTTTTTTTAATTAAAAATTCGACGTTGTAATTTGAATTGAACTATAATAAGTTTTCCTAGACAACAGATCAATTGTTTTATTTTCAAAGGAATTCCAACCGGACAAACTCTAGCGAGGTATGTAGAAATAAATTTGCAACTTCGAATGGAGAACTAGATAATACATAAGCAAGCATACATGTTATATCTAGCTAGCTGGTGATTGTACCTGCATATTCATTGATGATTGCTTGATGAAGGGCAGTTCCATCTGGTGCACTAAAAGAGGCACTGGTGCCAGGAAGATTAAGTTCTTGACTTAATATAAGCTCTATGAACTGGCTACATTGATTATTCAATGCAAGATAGAGGGGACTTGCCTTATCTGCATCAACTTTATCATAAATATAAAGCGGGTCTAATAAGAATATATAACATGCCATTTCATCCTGGCCTTTAAATAAGGCATCATGTACTGGCGTCCTTGCATATTTGTTAGGCACCAATATCCATGGAGCTCGATGATCAGCAAGGTCTATTGGTGTAGACTTAGGATCCGGAGATGTAATTGTATTGGGGCTGGTGTCCTGTACCCAACGACGGTAGAAGTCGACCTGAATCTTTGCGGCGACAGTGCATTCATACCAAGCGGCTGCATGAAGTGCATTAGAGCCATATATGTTTCTTTCAGCAATAAGTTGTGCTAGAATTTCAGGTTTTATATTGCAAAAAGCTTCATGAATGAATTCTTCTTTACCATACTGGCACGCAATATGGATGATATTGTAGGAAGCGTCGTTAATTGGTAGAATATCAGCATCACTTACTTCACCATTGCGGATTTTATCAAAGATTGACAAATCTCCAGTTCTGGCTGCTTTCAGAAGATTCTGGCGCATTTTTTTTGTGATTAATTAATTGTTGAAACGAAAGTATATGAGCCGAGGTAATTAGGACACTCCGAATGAATGTTGATGTGTTGATTTTTGGATGAGGAAAAAGTGTTAGGGGCTTAGGCCCCCCTATCAGACATAAACAAAGAAAAGAAGAGAAAAAGTGGAGTATATTGATGCTTACCTCAAGTTCCTTACTTGGGTAAGTTCTCTGATAAAAATGAACGTATTAATGAAGACTATTGCTTAAGTGAAGATGAAGCTAGTACTGAACTAGCACCAAATTATATTCGTTGTGCAGGTGACCAGACAGAGCCAAGAAGGGGGACTGGAGGAAACAAATGAAAAAGGAAAGGAAAAGAAGGGGGAAAAAAGGAAAAAGAAAAAGAGTGTTGTAGACTTTGGAAAATTCTTAGCTTAAATGGTACATCTAGATATATTTTCTTTGTGTAAATCCCCTCTCTCATACTCTCTCCCCCAGCTGAGGATAAACCTTGGTATTCCATAGAACAAGGCCCTGTTCACTTAACTGTAATCTCCACCGAGCATAATTGGAAGCCTAGCTTTGAGCAGGTAACAATCGTGAAACATCATCCATTCCTAAAAAAGCTAGGAGTCGTCTCTATAATTTGCTCCCGTGTTTTACTTTGGAAGAAGTGACTGATATGTGAAAAAGAAAAGAGGCAGAAGCTGCTTCTGACCTCCTGTGAAATACATAAAGACGTCCTTTGCTCTCGTCTTTCTATTTCCCCAAAAAGCTATCCCAAGGAACGCAGTTTGTACGGGTTCACACAATTTTTTGTGCTACTCTTAAGGTAGTTCCAACTGTGTTTTTTGTGCCTTAAATATTCTGGAAACAATTCCTTTGCTAGAGAGGACTGGGACCGTGCAACAAATAGCAGTGAGAACGATGGCAAGGGCTACGGACTTATCAGATGCAATACCAAAAACAGCAGCCGTAAATGCTATGAGTGTCATATAGAACGATACCTCCAGCATAAAGAAGCTACGATCAGCCAATTTTCGAGATTTTTCATAATCGTCTTCGACCATTGCCCATATCAGCCAGAACAAGACCACCAAAGAGCAACACATTGCACCTGTATCTGCAACCAGAAAGATAATGAATGCGATTGTTCTATTCTTTGTTGCATCTGGTATTGTGAAGGCTGCTTGGAAAGTAATCGTTGCCAAGAGAGCTGCAACTACCATGACTGTGCTTCTCACTTCCTTCAAGTCTGCCCTGATTGAGAGATACGATGCTCTTGGTATTATACCAGGACGCTTGCGTAAATCAGCCTGCACCAATTCGTAAGTATGTTAATGATAAATCAACGAGGTTACTAGACAATCTACTCGTATCCATTAGGGAATGTTTATGGTGTTGCTCAGGCCTTATTCGCAGCTTATGGAGTTGAGCCAAACTGGACAGAAAATAACAAAAGAGAAACAAACAACAAAAACAGTTGAAATCGAATTACAGCGGCAGAAGTGAAGCCAAACAGAATAGTTTTGAGATGAGGTATATAGGGCACATACAAATTCCGCTGATTGACTGGATTTCTCAACGAGCATATCTATAGGCGTCTTCCCTTCATTGTTCTGAGCAGTCTTGTTCACGCCGTTCGTATTAAACAATAATTCTGTCAAGATGAAATTGCCATCAAATATTGCCTGATGTAATGGTGTCATCTTGTTAATGTCCGCCACATTTACGACGCGCTGCATTTCAGGAATTTTCAGAAGTTCTTGATACTGCTCTTTATTTTGAAGCTTGATACAGTGTAGCAAAGTGGTGTTAGTTTCACTGCGCCACTCTATCATTGCAGGGTATAGCCTGAGGAGAATTGGAATTGCTGAATGGTGACCACATTTCCATGCTAAAAGGAGAGGAGATTCTGAGTTTTGATTAAACTTGAAAAAGTTTGAGGTTGGAGGTCTCTGTAACAGTAGCTCTATTTGCCAATCTACCCCTTCAGCTATTGCATAGTGAAGGGCTGTCCATCCTTTTGAGTCGAACTGCCAAACTATTTCGTCCTTATTGATCAACTTCTCTAACATTTTTCTAACAATACCATCTGCAAACAAATAAGAGAACCGTTCCTCAGTGAAGCTTCTTGTTGACAACGCAAAGGTTTATAACAATTTCAATAAGCAACAAACCGATGCGAAAAAATTAATTCTAAAGAAAAAGATCGCAACCTTAAGGGGACAGTAAATAATTCTTTGAGTACAATAATTTCAAGAAATGCAATTTATCACAGGAAAGGGTATGGACATCCACTTTTCATAGACAACTAAAAAATTTCCTTTTTTTTCTCTAAAGAAGGGATCGGATATATGAATGGTTTTCAATATAGCAGGGCAAGTTTATCCCTACAACTCTCTTGCAACAATATACAGATTTCTATGGATGCCACATCAGCTTATACCCTACTTGCAACTCTATTTCCACTCCCACATTATCCCTACAACTTTGATACAACTTTCCAAACATTTTATTTGTTTTTAAATTTATATGGCTATAAAATTTTAAAATATAAAAAATAATTGATGGAACCAATGATAAATCACATGCATTAAATGTAAGAGTTGCAAAGGGAGGTATTCATATGAATACCTCACCTTACAACTTTGCAAAAATTCAAGAAGATTATCCCTACAACTTTGGCTGCAACTCCCTTACAACTCACCAAAGTTGTAGGGATAAACTTGTCCTTATAAGAAATGATCTACTACATATATTGACGCTTCTCCTCAAAATTAAAAACATATATTGAAACTTAATTACACTAGAACATACTCGGTTAAAGAAAAAAATTGTGTGTAACCGTTTCATTAATGAGATTGCGTGAGAGAGATCATTAATGGTTACCCGAAGGGTACGCCATTAATACCTAATCTCATACATGAAACGAGTTCACACAATTGTGTGGGTCATTTATGCTAGTTACAAGTTTTTTAAATCGGGGTAAGGCTGCGTACATCAGGCTCCCTCAGTGCCCTGTCTTATATGGGATTTACTGGGACTGTTGTTGTATAAGTTTGTCATCCAGTAAGTTAATAAAAATATTCTTTTTTAGATATATAAAACATGTTCACACAAGTTTTTTTTATTTCATCTTAATACAAAATGATCAAAACAAAATTAGCAGACATTTTATTGCTCAACCCAAAGGTCTGGGAGGATGCGTTTCTTGGAAAACAAACAATGATTGGTTAGCATAGTCCCTACTTTCGACGATTATTGCAAAATAATTCTAACTTCAAAAATCGTTGAGAATCATCTGTATTCTAACCCTTGTAACTATGAATGATCCAATGACATTTTGAAATATAGAACTTTAACCTATGCGTCTATGCATATATCCATTAGAACTAATGTATTTCATTGTCAAAATTAAAATTGATAGCTTAACACAAGATTTAATTTATCAAAAAATTTACAGTAGAACATATTTAAATTGTTCCAGGTTATGAGGGTTCAAGTATGAATTATTCGTATCAATTTTAACGTTCGGATTATTTGGGACAATTGGTGTAAATTGCAAGCAATGGGATATGCACAATTGAACTTGTTGGAGAGAGACTAAAATGTGTTTCTACTTGTCGGCATAAAGGGGTGTCAAGTAGCAGTAGCGACTAGGCAAGAAATTATATACTACATCACATGCTAGCTATAGTAAAACTGTAAATTAAAAAGAAGTGGGTGTTTTAATCTGGTGTACTACATCACATGCTAGCTATTATAAACTTTTGTTTTGTGATGATGTGGCTTAATTTGATTAATAGTGTATGTTTAGATTTCGTACACCTTCAGCTATTATAATCTATGTATGTCGTTCTAATTTAAAATTGGTTTATCCTGGTTTTCTCCGGTAGGATGCTGGTATCATTTTCTAGCACCGACAAATCGTGCACTCGATCCGAAACCTGTTTTGACCATACCCCAAACATGTACAATAGAGAAGCATGCTATATTGCTGTATAGAGAGTTTTGTGATTGTTGTACCTTCATGTCTATCAATGATAGCTTGATGCAGGGCAGTCCGACCATGTGGTGCACTAAAAGAGACACTAGTAGCAGGAAGATTGAAGTCTGAACTCAGAATAAGCTCAAGAAACCGATGGCAGCGATTTTTGACACCGAGATAGAGTGGACTTTCCTTATCTTCATTAACTTTATCATAAAGATAAACCGGATCCAACAAGAATATATAACAAGCCATCTCATCATGCCCTCTATCCAATGCATCATGTAGTGGTGTCTTGGCGTATCTGTTAGGCGTCAATATCCAAGGATCTTGATGATCAACAACGCGGCCATTTTCTATAGAGGAATGATTTGATGAGCTAATTAAGTCCAATGTCCAACGTTTGTAGAAGTCGACCAGGACCTTGACCGCCGCGGTGCAACCATACCAAGCTGCTTCATGAAGTGCATTAGAGAGCTGGCCGTTTCTTTGGGCGATAAGTTGTGCCACAATGTGTGGTTTTATAACGCTAACAGCTTCACGAATGAATTCTTCTTGACCATTTGCGCAAGCAGTGTGGATGGCATTGTAGCTAGTGTGGTTTGTAGGTAGGATGTATGCGTCACTTATTTCACCGCTGCGAATTTGATCAAAGATTGTTAGATCACCTCTTGTGGCTGCTTCCTGTACCCTCTGCCGCATTTTATGTGTTTCAGTAGTTGCTGCAGTAAGACAATTAAACCGCGAGGAAGAGAAGGTATGCCTTGTTGAAACTTGGGGGAGGAGAAATGTTGACATTTGGTGCAGTCCAAATATACCAAACACAACCTTTTTCAAAAATGCATACTTGATAGGCTCAATATTTTTTATTCATGTTTAGATTGCATAATTGGTGGGTTCAAGATTATGGGTTCAAGATTATGTTCCAGTTTATGGATGAGATTGAAGTGATGTCAAAGTGAATTCGGCAAACCTTTATATTTTTTTTTTTTTTGGGAAATTTACCATTTTGGGTACCTGATCTATAGCATAATACCAAAGTGGGGTCCAAAGTATTCAATATGTCAAACAAGGTACTTGTACTTTTGAATGTTGTACCAAAATGGGACCTTCAGTAGTATTCTGTCACAAAATCTGTCCAAGTTAGGGTCATTTGAGTAATTTTGCACGCAGGATTTGTCTACATCATTGAGCTGAAGATAAACTCCGATAAAAAGACAAAGATAGAAGAGAGTGGAAGAGAGATAGTGTTTTTGAGTGAGATTAGGTTTTAATATGATAAGAGTATATTTTATGGAGGAAAATATGTTTTCCCCTTTGTTTCCTTGTTTTAGGGGGTATGTAATAATGCTGACAAGTAGACCCGGCAGAAATTTACCCGACCCGGTATGACCCGAAAAAACTAGGTCATGAACACGAAAAATTTGACCGAACCCGAAAAAACCGGTAAAATCTGGGTTGAACCCGAAACCGACCGAAACGACCCGTTTGTCCAATAAAATATTTATAAATGTATATTTTA